>OY744533.1:58987411-59067411 GCA_963556195.1 Sepiola atlantica | reverse complement strand
AAGTTTGGTGATGTAGACACTAAGCTGTACACAAACAAACAAACAAACAAACAAACAAACAAACATAGTCACAAACTCGACCGAAAACGTAACCTCTACTTTGGCAGGAAGATAGATTAGAATATTCGAACGCTTGCTAAGACAGTAAAATAGATTATAATTTATTTAAAGTCATAAATGAAAGCGCGATTTTCCGTTCCAATTGGCAGTTGGAAACTGTCAAATTAACAATCGTAAATGGATCGGTCTCAAACGGGGTAAATGAAAAGTACTGTTGGTTTCCGAGCGTTAAAATGGTTAAATAAAAGTCGATAATTTAGTATTAGTAAGTATAAGAAAAAATTAAATTATTAATAATAATAATAATTATTATTAATAATAACAAGCCGCGCGTGCGTGGTTCCCCTCTGTATGTGATTCGATGTGGCGAGTGTAAAATGCAATAAATTTAGGCAATTTGGGGCATTTTTACCCCCCTTTGACCTCCTGGGGGCGCGAACCAGTTTTGTTCTGAGGGCAAGGATGCTCATTTTATATCCAGAACAATTGCGTCTACATTTTGGCCAAGTTTTAGAAAAATTGGATGGATGGATCAAACGTTATGGGAGAAAGTGTAATTTTTTGCTATTTTGGGGGCTTTTGACCCCTTGGGGGCGCGAACCAGACTTTTTTCAAGGTCAGCGATATTTATTTTCTATTAGGAACAATTGCTCCACATTTTGGCGAAGTTTCAGAGAAATTGAATAGATGGATGAAAAGTTATTGGGGAAAAATATCATTTTTTGCCATTTCGGGGCCTTTTGACCCCCTGGGGGCTAACCAGATGGTTTTAAAAAATCGGAGAATGTCACTTTCTAACCTGACCAAAGTTACAACTTCATGCTAAATTTCAGAGAAATTCAATTAATGGTTGCGGAGAAAAATCTGGACGGACGGACGGACATGCCTCAAAACATAAGTCCCCCAATTTTATAAATCGGGGGACCAAAACATATCTATTATATTGGAATTCCTTTTGACGTGATAGATTATAGTAACTACTGGAAGCATCGCCTTGTATCGTGTTTCTTCCTGGCAAAGTAAAGAGACTTCTTCCTTGTTAAATCAGTAAGCCGGGGTAATTTTTGTCGACGGTGTAGAAAAGAAAACTGCTCGCTTCTCGAAAAAAAAAAGAAAGCCTTATTTGGGTAATAATGCTGGGTTTATTAACATCAAATAATAATAGCAGAATTTTACAACTACAATAAGGTTTAATATAGCTTCTAGGAGTCTAGCAGCAACTTTGAGACAAAGTTTGTATTCTCAACTTCATCCAGAAAATAAAATAGCGTGTCCTGTTTCCCGATCCAGTAAAATACATATTCAGAGCCCTTCTCTACACAACTACCTTCCTCCAACAAGATTATCTATGACAAGGCTTCTATATCAATGTTGAAACGTGAAAGATGTTGTCCAACAAGTGCTTTTCGTCTCTCCGGCCGGTCAGAACCATAACGATGAAGAAAGGTTCTGACGTTCCAACAAGCCATTTTCGAATTAAATTTAGTATTACTCATTACATTAATCACCTCGATTACTTAGGTCTTTTTCAACTTTTTTTTTAAAGAATAAATACTCTAATACTTATATATCTCTCCCGCGCAACGCTGGGGTACAACTCCTGCTAGTTTTTAATAATTATTTCGATAGAAGTTAAATAATCTTTCAAAATAAATATCCCTATCATAATTAGTCATTCTGGCACAACTTAGTATCCACCAACCATCTCGACATTTCAACCAGCGCATTCATCTTTTTATACAGCCATCTGTTCCTCCAACTTTTTCTTTTATAGATACGTCCTTGCATCTCGTTGGATTGCTCGGGCTGTGTGTTTGCTACGTTTAATTTTAAAATAGAATGTTCGTTGTTTTGTATCCGTAATGTTATCAATCTTAAAAATGACTTCATACGTCTTTAAACTGATTTTCGATCGGTCTCAACTTCGCGGTTTTCGCATATCTTTAATGTTATATGCTTGTGTGTGTAGTCATACCTTAGTTCTTTTTATGCGACTTTCCCGTACTCATTATTTTAATTATTTCAACGAGGTGCATATTAAAAAAAATCTCGTGTACACTCATTCATTAGTCTCTCTATCTCTTTTTTCAAGCGGCAAACGACAAGTCCAAATGCCCATCGTAACATTAGTGTGTAATTTATCTTAAATTCTCTCTGCCGTTTTTGTTCTTCCCTTTCTTCAACTGCTGCTGACTGATGCGTACAGCTTCTCTCTGTCACTTTTCTTCACTTCCGCCACTGCCTTAATTTTTACGTCTTTTCTTTTTCTTTTTAGTCGCCGGTCGTGATCGTCTAGCGATTTCTTCAGTGTAGTTATCTGTAATAAACCTTTTTTGCACAAAAATAAGACTCGACGACATTCATTTGGAATTCAAGGGGTTTTATTTTTCTTGAGGGAAATATCAATTTATATGAGAGAGAGAGAGAGAGAAGATTTCTCTTAACTAATTGCCTGTTTTATACATTTGCAAAAAGGGTACATACTTTATCTTATTGGAGGATGTATTGATGAACGCGACAAACAGACATCTTGGGGGCATGTATTCGCGTAACAGCTATTCTAACTGCTTCAAAGTTTTACAGCATAATTATTTCAAACCCGCCTAGCTTACACTCCCACACGGCACTATTTAAAAAACGCCTTTCTTTCCTCCCAACTACAAACAGTTACGTCTCTCGTCATCTCCACCTATACCTCTTTTGTGTCTAACCAAACGTAACCTGATAACTTGAGATTTGAATCTCGGTTCATTCAATCTGATGATTCACTCTCTGGGAACAGATTAATTCCCCAAGGTTTGTGTCATTCAAACACCTACCTAGTTCGACCTTTCTCAAAATTCATACTAGTTGAATTTCTCTTATTTTACATATGTTATGAAGTGATTATTCCTGAAACGTAAGAAACAATACACAAGCAAAAGGACAGATCAAAAGAGACACAAACACGTTACTTCGTTGCTCGTATTTCTTGGCCTTTTGGCTAAGATCAAAGTGTAGTATCTGTTCCGATGGATACTGCACCCCCTAGACTGGTATTGTCTTGGCCTTCGGGGCTTGATTTACGCCGGTCTATGGGTCTGTCCTGTGCAGTTCTAGGAGGTCCACCCTCCCAGGCTTCGCCTCCCCTCTTTTGGGAGGAGTAAGTTTATTGCTTACTGCCTGAGGCGCCCCTACCGGGGAATGTCGACGGGGCTGCCCAGGCAATTTTTAAACCCCACTTTCCCTATGTTTAAACCAGAAGTGTGTATATATATATATATATATATATATATATATATATATATATATATATATATATATTTATTGTATATTGTATAATTAGGCAACATTCCTTCTTTTATACATATCTGGCGTGTTGAAATGCTGTTGAATGTTTTTAATGTTTTTAATCACATGGAAACGTCTTCTTAATAAATTCACCAATTTTATTGTGCATTGATCAATCATCCGACTGAAGACAAACAATGAGTGTCGAAAACGTTTGCGTCAAGATCTATCGTTCGACGAATAGAAAGATTAGATCACAAAAGGAATAAACAGAAGTTGGCACTCCTGTTACACCAGATATATATATATATATATATATATATATATATATATATATATATATATATATATATATATATATATATTGCAAGAATTAGCAAAGTCTAATAAGATTTAATTAAAGTTTACATAAATCGTTAAACAATTCGTTGTTAGCGAAGCGTAAATATAGTTGAAGATAGCAGCATAAAAAACATCCAACAGCAACTGTGATCATTTTTCATTTTGTCCATTTTAGAATTTAATATCTACAGAACAATCTTTGCTGCAATATATAATGCAAAATGTCTCAAGGGTGCATATTTTGCAAACAGATTAAATATGCAAATAATAACTAATAGATAATAAGTCGTAGCCATTGACCGCATAGAATTGATTGAAGCCATTTTCCTCCTCAATCATAAAATTTCCACCATTTGTAGAATTCGCTCTACTCGAAATGTTTTTAAATATATATTATTCATGTATGTATTTTCTTATGTCCTCAATCTCGTTATCTTTAGGTAAAGTTTCATGTGAAATTATATAGAAAATTTATTTAGGAATCAAATCGTGTTAAAATCCCAAATTCATATTAAAAATCAAATAATAAGCAAGAGTTATCTCCTCTTCCCCTGCTATCACTACGACTTCAATAAATAAATCACAATTTTTGTCGGATTTGGGAGAAAACTTGTGAGTGTACTGTGATGATAGATAGGGAAGGAGAAAGTAACGGTCTCGTTGGGGAAGAGTGCGAGGGTAAAACGACAATCCCCCCACTGTGACACCTGTTATTTTACGACCAGAAGGGAGACGATATATATTCACTCTACTGTGTCTTAAGCGCCAGCGATGCTTGGTTTATTCAGTAGCCATTTGCAAGCAGTCAAAAGCGCATGCTCAGTGTTTGTGTTCTTCTAGTTGTCAGCAATTCGCATGCGTGGACACCAACCCGTTTCAAAAGGCGAGATATAACGACACTTGGACAGAAGGAAATAGAGGTAGTAGTAGTAGTAGTAGTAGTAGTAGTAGTAGTAGTAGTAGTAGTAGTAGTAGAGAGGCACAAATATATTGTCTATAGAAAGAATTGTAGTTGATATCAGTTCTCGGATGTACGATTTGTCGTCAAGTACTTAAGATGCGTTTGGATTGCAGTTAGATGAGCATTTTGTTACTTTTGTTTTCAGTCCTTCTAGAGGGTGGGTTCAACCCAAAGTTTTTCTGATATAAGCAGTATTTACTTCATGTAAATAACTATTACTCCTAATCGTCGAAAATTGAGTAAATACTAATGGAGCAAATGTTAAAGATATTTTCAACAAGAAAATATGTCATTTGGGGGCACTGTAGCCCCCAACTGCATCCTCCTCTTAAGAGACAGACGAGACTATTCTTTAAACATTTGGTTCAGTGAGGTTTCTGCGTTGGTGGTAATATAAAGTTATTCAAATTTTCAGGAAAAATATTATGAACTAATTTTTTTTTAATTCCAAAATTAAAGGAATAACAGACTGACAGAATGGCGGACAAAGAGAACAACGGAATAACAGAAATGACATAAACATAAGTCCTTTCCTGTTAACATTAGAGACCAAAATACATTTTCAAATTATTAAATAACATGAATGAATAATAGTTACCATCATTTGTCCGGATTTACTTAAAAATAAGAGGTACATTGGTAGGATTAGGATTAGAGTTGGGTTGCTCCGGAAGATAAAAAGATGAAAGACGCGTCATTTAATCTGTTCGTCGAGATGTAAATAAAATGATTATTCTTTTCAGCTTTTCTCGTGGTAGTTTTTAAATTAATTCATTTTTTTTATAATAATGGAAATATAAAATGAAAGTAAAGTACAGAATTATTAACAGTCGTGAACAACCCCCCCCCCCAAAAAAAAATAAACAAAATAAATAATTTGTAGAAAACCCAGTTAAATTCACTACCGATCGGTATAATTTTAACGTGTGGAAACTATTTGTAAAATGTTTAAAAATTATTTCAGAATGTTATTTCGATGAAACGCTGTCTTGTCGAAATACGAAAAAAAACAATGGCAGTCCATATATTCGCTAAACTTAGGCAATTACGTGTGTTTTTTGAACGGTTTCTTTGAGAGGTGTCACTCGAACATAGGGTTAGTGATAGGCTGAATAATTTTTATTATCTTTTCCGCATTACACACCCACACACAGTTAAACAATCACGTCGGTGGCCATTTTGGTTTTTGTGTGTCAATAAGACAGAGTTTCATCGAAATAAAATTCGGAAATAAAAAATATTACAAACAGTTTCCACACGTTGAAAGGATACGGGTCGGTAGAGAATTTAATTCTACTGCGTCTGCTATGAATTATATATTGTTTGTATTATTTTTGTTTACGAGTTATTGACTGTTAACTATTGTGGACTTTTACCGAAGAATACTTTAATGGCGATTTAGTTTATGTATTCTTGTAACCAAATCTCGGAATGTTACTTAACAGGAACATTGCGCCAAATCTATATTTGTAAAAGTCGATGTTTATTCGCTTGTTTTATAGGAATCGATATACTAACATTTAGAACAGTCAAATAAGTTTCATTGTTATTTTTTTTAAATAGAAGCTAAAGACATCATTGACATTTTTCTTGGATTCTATCTGGGGTCACTAGAGGAAATTATTGGTTAGGTCCATAAAATAACTGAAATATATTAGAACGTAAGGAAACGAAATTCATTTTAAAAAAATAGATTATCTAAGTTTCGTAGAATAAAAATAAAATTAAACAAAGAATATCTCAGTGTAAAATGTATTTAAACAAAGTTTAAATATTTAAATAGTTATTTTTAGTGATATTGTTCAGATTTATATGAATAAATGAAAACAAATTCCTTTCGATTCGTTAAACCCATTCGTCGTTTTACAGCTGCATGATTTTGTTCATTTTCTTTGTATTTAATTCATGCAGGAATTTATTTTCAAACAAAGACTTCGAATATGTTAATTTGTTGTTGTATTTTTTGCGTAATAATTAACTCGCGCTGATGACAATTACAAATCGACTGTTACTGTTGGATTTTCATTCAAACAAATAGCAGGATTTTTTTTTAAAATTAATACTTCCAACACGTTCATTTTTGTTTCATTTTTAAAAGTAACTAGCACATTTTTACAGTAAAGTACTTAACCCTTAAATGGTTTATCTTTTATATTGGTTTGAAAAAGTTACAAACATTTCATGAAGTAGTATAAATGATTTTTAGAAAGAATATATATTTATTGAACAAAAATAAATAATGTTGTTAATGTGCAACACATGGCATAAACTTTTACATGTATAACAAAACACTACAATATATGCATCTAAATAATCATAATACACCAGAGAATCATAAAATAATTGTTATTTACCATTATAATGACAAGATTTTAAAGTTTAGGCTCTTGAATAAGGCAGATGATACAACGATGACACTTGCCCGTGACATCGAAGATACTGATTACCTATTTAGCGGGTGTTCTAATGCAACATCATACTAACACCAACTCACACTTTCTAATGGGCTCGTTGCAGATGTAAAACAAGTTGCAGTTTGACACATTATCGTTGAATATTATGTTAAATAGGCATTTTGTGTCATACTTGAAACAAAAAAGCATTTACGGGTAAATTTAACTTCTCTGTAAGAGGTTAGACACAAGGTCAAGTGGGGGTTTCAAAAGTCAGCGCTCTATGTGAAGTGCAGTCTGGCCTACAAAAATGCCTGAGCATCACCGCTTAGGCGATTAGCAATAAACTAACCCCTTCACATTTTCAACATTATTTAGTTTTGTTCAATGAATATATGTTTTCCAAAAATCATTTATACTACTTTTTTAACCCTAACCCTAAGCTCTTTGAAACGTTTTTCACTTGATACATTTTTTTAATATAAAAAGTAAAGCATTTAAGGATTAACACACCAGCGTCACTTCGAACTGAATTTCAATTTCATGTAATTTTTTAAAATCCAAGGTGATATCCATGCAAAACGCACTAGATTCTCCCACTTTTAAAAATTATCTTTCAGCGGTCTTTTTACCACTTTCTTATACGCCCCTCCCCTCATCAGCTTGTTAATTTGAAAATAACATGAAATCCCCCCATTTCCTTCTGTGTCGCTACAAATTCTTGGTAAGAGAAAGCGCTGGCTGCCGTTAACGATAATTCATAGTTCTTTATTTTTAATAATAGCACTCTATGTATGTTATACTTTATGTATGTGATAATGCGTATATAAGCATAAACATTTCCCTTTCTTTTCATAGATTGTGCTGAAGTCGTAATGGGTAGAAACTCCTTCTATTGATGAAACGGTCAGATTTCGATCTTAGCTTGAAATATTTCCTAAAGAGCTGTGACACATATATATATGTCTTATCTATTATTAATATTATACAAGATCTGAGTGAATTAATGTTTGTTTAAAAAAACAAACTTTTCCTCAAATAATTTAATGACACAAACTAGTTAGAATATTTCCTAATTCTAGAATTGAATTTGATTTTAAAATAAATTCCATTTCAATTTTTTTAAATAGCCGTAATTTGTAATTAACTGAACAAGTTACACATTTCTCACTTAGCTTTGTATGTATGGATGCCATAATTCAAGCCACCTCTTGTCTGTGTTTTATTTTGCATAACATGCACTCGTTTGTGATTCAACAAACCTGCACATGACATAGTTACCAAATTGCAAGCTTGGCATCGTAACTCTTGCATATTCCTCCATGTGCTGAAGATGTCACGTCCCGTCTATCTCCCGCTGCTCTCTTCAGCTACTGGTGTTTCATCTTATTCTTTTCCAAAAGCTTGCTGCCTTCGAAAATCGCTTTCCTCAACCTTAATATATCTACAGTCATCATCTCCCATCTTCCAACATCAATTCCAAAGTACTTCAAATTGTCTTAGAGACAATCTTTGAATCGCTTACGCAGTTTTTGCTGTGAGCGTGTATTTCTAGTTAGTTTCCCATAAATCACCTGCTTTGGCAGTGTGTCATCAGTAAGACGAACAAGATGACCAGTCTAACAAAGTCTGCGTTTACTTATACAACACTCAATGCTTGGAATAGCTGCTCGCTCCAACACTTAGATGTCAGGAGTGAAGTTATCCCAACGGATGTTAAGCAAATACCCAAGGCAATTGTGATGAAAACGCTCTATCAGGAAAATGTGCGATCTATAAGTTGTCCATGTCTCACAAGCATATAACAAAGTTGATACAACATAGGCCTCATACACATATATCTTAGTTTCCAGCCTGATATCACGTGGTGCACACACCCGCTTCTCCAAATGACAAAATGACATACCAACCTGTTAAATACGTCTACTTATCTCATCATCCAACGACCCGTTCGTCGAAATAATACTACCCAGATACAAAAACAAATCAACTACAGACAAATATATCCTGTTTCTAATACGGGTTGCCAGGGTCCAGGGCAAACATAGTCTTTGTATTGCTCAGGGTTATTGCGAGACCCATGATCCTACACGCCAATGAAAAACGATCCATGATATATTGCATATCATTCTGCGAGTGATCTAAGAGATTCACGTCATCTTCATAGAGCAAGTCTCGAACAACAGGTGAGAATATCTTTAAACGCTGTAAGTTATACAGCCGACCCGATGGGCGAAATCGAAGATACACATCTTTGTCACAGTTATTGAAAGCCAATGACAGAGTTACAGCAAAATAGATGGAAAACAAGGTTGGTGCAGGTATATCACCTTGTTTAATACCATTATCAACTGTAATGAGTTCAAAGAGACAACGATTGCAGTTGACACGTGCTTTCATGTTGTCGTGCAGCTCACGAAAAAAGTCCACCAAAGTTAGGAGGGCATCCCAACTTACCCAATACCTTCCACAGTGCATCTCTATTAACTATACCCAACGTTTTAAATTAGATCAATTAAATTAGATCTTTCTATACAAATTATTTCGCCAAGCAGCATCACCTCAGATTCATGGCTTCAGCCCTTATCAATGTGCAATTGCGCACATCGTTTTTTACATTCTTCTTTTCTTTTATAACTATCTGCATATGTTTTATTTCTTTTTCCCACTCATTCTCTTCTTCATGCTCTTCCTTTAACTTTCTTACCTTTCTTTCCTGCTGGCACTCTGTGACTGACATTACCATCGATGCCGGTTGACTATATGTGCCATAGGGTGAGAACTGGGTTTTTTGGTTCGACTATTTTCCTAAGCAAGCAAATATTCTTTTCATTCTACTTCTTTAAATCTACATTTTTCTCACCCAAAGTGTCCCTTTTTGACAACTTTTCTAAAATATTTAATTTCTGCTATCTTTTTGTCATTAAAATTCTACTCATTGTTGCTGGTGATATTCATAGTAACCCCGGTCCACCAAAAATCGGTTTAAATTTGCTTCATGGAATCTCGACAGCTTACTTGCTCGATCACAATACAAATTAAACTACATCAAAGCCATTGATTCAGTACACGACTTTGATCTCTTCGGAGTTTGTGAAACCTACTTAACACCTTCGGTAGATGACGATCAATTATTCATTTCAGGATTCTCCCCTCACCCAATCAGATCAGACTGCACAGACCTGGACGGTAGGCCAAAAGGCGGGGTTTGTTTATATTACAAGGAACATATCCCAATAAAAGCCAGAACTGACTTAATCGAACTAAAAGAAACTGTTGTTGCCGAAATAAGAGTTAAATATAACAAAAAAGGTATTTTTCTTACTCACCTACAGATCTCCCTCTGAGTCCTCTAAAGAAGAACTTACCATCTTTTGCTCTCACTTGTCCTCTATGATCGACAAAATGAAAAATGAAAATCCTCTAGCTATTATTCTAACAGGGGATTTTAATGGAAGATCGCTATCGTTTTGGGGAGGGTGAGACTACTGTAGATACTGCTGGTAAGCTTTTAGTTGAATTTGCGGCATTAAATGAACTTTCTCAAATTATCACTGAACCTACACATTTCCCCCAAGATCACATTAAAACCCGTGTTGATCATATTTATACCGATTCACCTGACAGATTTGTTGATGCCAGTGTCATTTGCTCTCTTGACTCAAAATGTAAGCACGCTATTATTCAGGGTATGCTCAATTTTAGTGTTCCACCCCCTCCTCCTTACCTAAGGCGTATATGGAAATACAATCTAGTAAACATTGATAGTTTGAGGGAGCAATTATCTTCTATTGATTGGTGTTCTGAATTTCTGGTCCGTTCTGCAGATGAATGTGTCAACTTCTTCACATCAAAAATCCTTTCTATCATGAATTTAAATATTCCCAATTCTACCGTTACGGTAAATGAAAATGACGCTCCATGGATGTCGGTGGAAATAAAACAGTTAATAAAACGTAAGCATAGAATTGTCCAAAGGTATAAGAAAAATAAATCAGCAGTTACACATGTAACACTAAAAGACCTGCAAAATTCTCTTAAAATCAAAATTGATAAAGCAAAAAAATCGTATGTACAAAAACTAGTTAATAATCTCAATAACTCAAATGCTAGTGAGAAAATATTCTTGTCTGCTTACAATAAGTTTTTGAACAAAAAATAGACAACTAACATTCCTCCGATTGAGGACAACGATTCCTACATATCCTGCTTCAAAAAGAAAGCGGAGCTTTTCAATAATTATTTTTCCAATCTATGTTCTCTCTCAAGCGATGATGAAATAGTAGCGGAGGTTCCTTCTGCCACAAATAGTAGACTAAACTATTTTACTGTTGATGTAAATTCCATACTTTGTGAAATTAAAAAACTAAAAATAAAAAAGGCCAGTGGACCTGACGAAATTTCAACTCATATGATTAAACTTTGCCCTGATGAAATGGTTAATATATTAAACCACCTTTTTAATAAAATTCTTCAAGCAGACAAATTTCCTGATGCGTGGAAAATGGCCAACGTTCAACCTGTTCACAAAAAAAGTAGTCGTCAACAAATAAAAAATTACCGTCCTATTTCTCTTCTTCCAATATGCAGCAAAATATTTGAAAAACTTATCTTTGACCAAATGTATCAATTTTTAATTGCTAATCAACTCATTTCATCACACCAATCAGGTTTCAAGCCAGGCGATTCCACTATTTACCAACTCCTGTCCATTGTTGATTCAATCTACAAATCTTTTGAAGATTTTTGTGAAACTCGTGCCCTATTCTTGGACATGTCTAAAGCCTTTGACAAGGTTTGGCATGCCGGGTTAAAGAAAAAATTAATAGCAAATGGAATAAGAGGAAAATCATACAATCTTTTGGATAGTTTCCTCAATAACAGAAAGCAGCGTGTTGTTCTCAATGGTGTCTCATCAGGTTGGCAAAACATAAGTTCAGAAGTTCCACAAGGATCGGTTCAAGGCCCTCTTTTATTTCTTATTTTCATAAATGACCTTGCTGAAGGTA
Source organism: Sepiola atlantica (assembly GCA_963556195.1). Classification (NCBI taxonomy): domain Eukaryota; kingdom Metazoa; phylum Mollusca; class Cephalopoda; order Sepiida; family Sepiolidae; genus Sepiola; species Sepiola atlantica. The sequence continues at coordinate 59,055,376 of OY744533.1, read as the reverse complement.
TCTCATCAAATATACGACTCTTTGCCGACGATGTCGCGCTATTTGCAAAAGTTTCTGACCGGAATGCAACATATCAAGTGCTAACTAAAGACCTGGCCAAAATATCAGAATGGGCATCAAAGTGGAAAATGCAATTTAACCCTGACCCTACTAAGCCTGCCACAGAGGTCATCTTCTCTCAAAAACAAAATGAACCTACTCACCCCCAAATTGTCTTCAACGGTGTCCCTGTTAACAGAGACAAGCTAGTAAAGCATCTAGGAATGGTCCTGGACAACAAACTTAATTTTTGCAAACATATTGTTGAAAAAATCGGTGTGGCAAATAAGGGTATTATCCTGTTGAAATTTTTGGCAAGATTTGTCAATAGGGAAACTTTGGGTACGTTATATAAACTGCATGTCAGACCTCATCTTGACTATGGAGATATAATTTACCACGACCAGCACAACGAATCCTCAGGTTTGTTGGAATCGGTTCAATATAACGCCGCGCTAGTGGTATCCGGATGTTGGAAAGGAACAAACAAACTTAAGTTGTATTCTGAGTCAGGATGGGAATAACTTTATAATGGACGACATTGTCGTAGACTTTGCCTCTTTTATGAAATTCTGTATGGCATTGCTCCTTATTTAAACTACGTCCATCAACATTTGCGAACTTCCCCAACACAACGGTATTCTAAGTCCTTTTATCCATACTGCATTTCACATTGGTTTGCTCTTCCAAATTTTATACGTAGCATAGGGAGCTTCCCACTTTTCAAAAAGCATATCTTTCATCTCTATCGCCCGCAGAGGAGCCTAACTTACCACGTTTCCGACAATACAGGCGTCAAGCTCCTTACCCGCCTGCAATGCGATTTTAGCGACTTACGTAATGAGAATGAAACAACTACGCACTTCATTATAAAATGCTGGGACCATTTACAAGCACGCCACTTATTGTTTGTTAATATTTTTAATATAGCTAATGTGGACAACACCCAACTTAACGATACCGAGCTAACCTCAACACTACTTTACGGAGACCCTAGATTTAGCCACGCCAAAAACCATAATATTCTATTGAAAACAATATCTTTTTTAAATAAAACAGAGCGCTTTAAATATAATGAAGCCTACTCAAATGCTAAAAACTGATCCAGTTTCACCCTTTCACTTCCTCAACCGTCATCTCGCAGTGGCCAGCCTCTCTCTCTCTCTCTCGCATTTTCCCTCTTGACATGCATTTATGTCGTACACATCTTTTCCCCCAAACATTTGTCATTCTTTTTTTTCTTTTTTCTTCTTTTTTTTTCTTAATATTTTTTTTTCTAAACCTAAATGTAAAATTGCAGCATTGACGAACATTTCCCTAAGTGGCATGTGGTAGCAGAACTGGACCAGGTGATATAGTTCTTTCCAGTCCTGCTTTTTGTTTTTCTTTAATATGATGTATTTTCTTGTTGTTTCTATTTTGATCTAACCACTTTTTTTTGCCATGATAAATAAATAAATAAAAAATTAGATCAACAAAGACATAATATAGGTCTAGACGATGTTCAATACACGTTTCCTGCATTTGACGTGCTGTAAAGATCATATCAGTGGTACCCCTATTTCTTATTAAGCACAGAAGGACAGATGTAGGCATTCAGGCAATTCAACAGGATTTTGGTAAATACCTTTCCGGTCCCATTCAAATGAGAGATGCCTCGATAGTTGCCGCACTCATCTTTCCTCCATTTACTCTTGTACAAAGAGATCATAATGGAGTCACGCCAATCTTGGTAGACATGATCGTCAAACCAGATGTTGTCAATCAACCCTTTAATGTACACCGCCAATGGTCTTCAACCACAGCGAACGACTAATACAGTTATACCATATTCACCAGGTGATCCACATCTCAACTGCCATATAGACTTCTCCACTTCCTTGAGGTCTGGAACAGAATCCATTTCGGCAGCCCTCTAAGAGAAGCTATCTATCATATTAGTACTAACGACTGACGGATTAGTGAACAGATCAATATAATGCTCTGCCTACTTATCAAGTAGCTTTTATCGATCTCTAATAGTGTCATCCTTGGATTTTAATGGGGTTACATTCGAATAGCTAGGACTATAGACTTTCTTCATCAGGCCATACATTGCTTTACTGTCCTTAAGCAATGACATTTGATCTATTACGTTATCACCCGTAGGCGCGACCTGCAGGACATCTGCAAGGTATGGTCAAAAGGAATGCTGAACGCTCGACAGATCATCGTCTGGTGGTGCTGACATAAGGTTCGTAATTAGGCCGAAGAGGCGATTCGGCAACGTCAAGTGTCTTCGTAGAATAAATGTTGCAAAGCTGAAGTATGAGAAAACTGTTGTAGACCTACAGAGTACGCTAGAGCAGATATCGTTGAATGGTACTTTAAGAAGTTTGTTTATTAAACAACAATAGCTGTTCTTGAGTTAACAAAGAGAAAACATCAAGACTATTTTGATGACACTAATGCTCACATAGCACAATTGCTACTATTTTGATGACACTAATGCTCACATAGCACAATTGCTACTATTTTGATGACACTAATGCTCACATAGCACAATTGCTACTATTTTGATGACACTAATGCTCACATAGCATAATTGCTACTATTTTGATGACACTAATGTTCACATAGCACAATTGCTACTATTTTGATGACACTAATGTTCACATAGCACAATTGCTACTATTTTGATGACACTAATGCTCACATAGCACAATTGCTACTATTTTGATGACACTAATGCTCACATAGCACAATTGCTACTATTTTGATGACACTAATGCTCACATAGCACAATTGCTACTATTTTGATGACACTAATGTTCACATAGCACAATTGCTACTATTTTGATGACACTAATGTTCACATAGCACAATTGCTACTATTTTGATGACACTAATGCTCACATAGCACAATTGCTACTATTTTGATGACACTAATGCTCACATAGCACAATTGCTACTATTTTGATGACACTAATGTTCACATAGCACAATTGCTACTATTTTGATGACACTAATGTTCACATAGCACAATTTCTACTATTTTGATGACACTAATGTTCACATAGCACAATTGCTACTATTTTGATGACACTAATGTTCACATAGCACAATTGCTACTATTTTGATGACACTAATGCTCACATAGCACAATTGCTACTATTTTGATGACACTAATGCTCACATAGCACAATTGCTACTATTTTGATGACACTAATGCTCACATAGCACAATTGCTACTATTTTGATGACACTAATGTTCACATAGCACAATTGCTACTATTTTGATGACACTAATGCTCACATAGCACAATTGCTACTATTTTGATGACACTAATGCTCACATAGCACAATTGCTACTATTTTGATGACACTAATGTTCACATAGCACAATTGCTACTATTTTGATGACACTAATGCTCACATAGCACAATTGCTACTATTTTGATGACACTAATGCTCACATAGCACAATTGCTACTATTTTGATGACACTAATGTTCACATAGCACAATTGCTACTATTTTGATGACACTAATGCTCACATAGCACAATTGCTACTATTTTGATGACACTAATGCTCACATAGCACAATTGCTACTTATTTTATGACACTAATGCTCACATAGCACAATTGCTACTATTTTGATGACACTAATGCTCACATAGCACAATTGCTACTATTTTGATGACACTAATGCTCACATAGCACAATTGCTACTATTTTGATGACACTAATGTTCACATAGCACAATTGCTACTATTTTGATGACACTAATGTTCACATAGCACAATTGCTACTATTTTGATGACACTAATGCTCACATAGCACAATTGCTACTATTTTGATGACACTAATGCTCACATAGCACAATTGCTACTATTTTGATGACACTAATGCTCACATAGCACAATTGCTACTATTTTGATGACACTAATGTTCACATAGCACAACTGCTACAAAAAAGGCATGAACTTCATCAAAAGCGGATTGATGGAGGTTTGTCACCTCAGGATCTGAAGTCTGCAGAACAGTCATACTTAGCTATTAAATCAGAGTTGCAGAGAGAACTTAGACGGATGAAGGATAAATGGTGGCAACAGAACGCTTGTGATATTCAGTATGCCGCTGGTGTAAAGGACAGTAAAGCAACTTATGTATGTATGTATGTATGTATGTATGTATGTATGTATGTATGTATGTATGTATGTATGTATGTATATATTTATGTATGTATGTATATATATTATTAGTCTTAACATATGACTCGCGGGCCCGATTAAAACATCAAGGATATAAGATGCGTGGTGAGGGGAGCTGGGGTTTCCAACCTTACACATTATTTAACATTCGTGGCTAATTTACACGTTTATAACATTAGTGTCATTGTAGCACGTTTATAACATTAACAGTATGGTCTTTCCTAATTCCCCTGAAGAATGACCCGAATTGTCCTGAAAGTACTTGGGACACTTAGTCATGGCAGATTCATTGACCAATTATCCACCGAAACAGAATCCCTGATTCGGCAAATGGGAAGGATCCACAAAAAGATATCCACACATAAGTTGTCTACCAAATTCAACAACATGTGTATTACAGAGAAAATGCTGGGTGTCCAAACTCACTGACACTTGTAAATCTTTAATAACTCGTATAATTCTTAAGCTATACTTACCAAACTTTAATTTGAATATTCCGAGATTTCTTACACCATAAACAGTTACAGATTCAGGGTGTTCACTTAAACTAGCACTTAGTACTATTTAAACTGCAAGTGTCAGCGACTTTTGAGACACCCTATATATATATATATATATATATATATATATATATATATATATATATTCAAATAGAAATAGTGAGTTCAGCTGAGAAATGGGTGCTTTTTCTTTAGATCATCAGAAATGATAATCACAATATATATATGAAAAAAGTAAATAGCTGACGCAATTCTATGATTCATATGAATGTTTTAATAATATATCTATCTAGATAAGTAGCGATTGCAAACACTAATGAAGCATAATTGTTTGACAGAGAGTGTACACTTATATATATATATATATATATATATATATATATATATATATATATATATATAACTTCGCCCGAATAAAATGAAACAAAATAACGGAAGATACATCAATAATCAAATCTGTTTTTCACACTTTTCCTATCAAATGTAGGCCAATTATAACACAACAGACCATAAGGATTCTTTATAGCGAGAAATAAAATGCGTCCTGTCGTGCGATTGATGAATTTCCAACGTGAACCTTGTCTTTAGAAGCGATCAAGAGTTAGGCTCCTTGCTGCAGTTCATGTTGTTCAGTGCTGACAAAGTAAGAGATTGGAATTTAATACAGGGCGTCCATAAAGTCCCTGTGCACTTTAAGAATTTATAACTTTATTTGTATATAGAAATAATCTGTTAAAAATGTTATAAAGTTTAATGTATCTAGTTTTAAGTATAGTTATTGAATAATTCTTCATTCAAAATTGGCAACAATTTTGAGATAAGTAAAAAAAAAAGTTCCATTTCTTAATTGATGGATCGGAAGAGGTGGACCATTTTATTTGTCTCTGCGTTCGCCAGATTCTACTCCATGAGATGATTTTTTATGGGGACATGTGAAAGCAATTGCGTATGCAAGCAAACGTAGTTCATTAAAAGATTTCAAAGCTAACATAACTAATGTGATTTAATTTATTACTGTAAATCAGTTGGCAAATGTTTTCCGTGAACTGCAAAATCGTATTACCCTTTGTCTTGCTAATAAAACTTCAACGAAACCTTTAAAAATATAGATTAACTTCTTACTAATCCGCTTTACAGATTATTTCTACCGAAAATACAAATAGAGTTGTTTTTTTTAGTGCACACGAACTTTATGGACACGCTGTATTTTTTTTGGAATTTATAAATCAAAAGAAAATGTCAAAGGTCTGCATCATTTTGAACATGGCAGATATAAACATGGAAAAGTGATGCAAAGTGATTCGTCGATCCCGATGCCGATAGCATCGACACCCAAAAGATCGAAGGTCTGTTTAATAATTCAGTAAATATTTTTGAATTTTTGATGTTTGACCCGTTGCTCTCTTTTGAAACGTTTAACAATAATTAACACTGAAAATTAAATATCTTCAATTCTAAAATATTAAACATGACAAATAGATTTACGATTTTTACGCCGAAACATATCTAAATAAAGGAAAATAACTCTTTCAAATTCAAATGAAGGTTTGTGGTCTCAGGTTTTTGTTCGTTAATGCAGGATGGCCAAGAAGTCACTGAGAGACTTTTTAACTTGAATAGATTCTTTATTTTTTATTGTACCTTAATGGAAGTTTAACATAATATGACGAAGACAATAAAGATTTGTGGTCTCAGGTTTTTGTTCGTTAATGCAGGATGGCCAAGAAGTCACTGAGAAACTTTTTAACTTGAATAGATTCTTTATTTTTTTATTGTACATTAATGGAAGTTTAACATAATATAACGAAGACAATAAAGATTTGTGTGTAATAAAAAACAAAATTTAAAGACTTGGCAATGACAACTGGCCTTCACGTTCCCCAGAGTTGAGTATTGATTTACTCCTCTCCAGGAGTTAGGCACAAGGCCAGTTTTTATCTTACTCCCACAAGTAAGATGTGACCCAAGGTCGGGTCGGGAAAGTGGGTTTAAAAATTGCCTGGGCAGCTCCGTCGGCATTCCCCGGTAGGGGCGCCTCAGGCAGTAAGCAATAAACTTACTCCTCCCCAAAGAGGAGAGGCGAAGTCTGGGAGGGTGGACCTCCTAGAACTGCACAGGACAGCCCCATAGACCGGCATAAATCAAGACCCGAAGGCCAAGACAATACAAGTCTATGGGGTGCAGTATCCATCGGAACAGATACTACACTTTGATCTTAGCCAAAAGGCCAAGAACAAAAATAGCCCTGACTTTTTCTTGTGAGGGTATCTCGAAGAAAAGGTTTACATCAACAAACCTGAAATTCTACAGGAATTGAAGGAGAAAATGCATTATTTGCGCTTCATTATTGTTTCTCAACATTTAAAAAAATGTATATGTTTTTGTAAATAAAATGTTTAAAAATCATTGTTTGTTTTGTGTTTTTAATGGAAAATGTTTGAAATCAGTTGTTACAAAGGACAAGCATGGAAATAAGTTATCTCCCTTACTTTTTCAGCATTAAACGGAAACTTAAGAAGGGCTGAGTTGAGTACTGGGTGTGTTAAGGATACAACACTCGGGTCACCAATGTTGAGCATAAGACATTATCAAAGGAAAGAATGACAAAGTCTATCAATACAAAATTAATTAATTTTTATTGACACTTTTATTAAGACAACGAAAGATGAAGAGTTCGTGAAGAATGAGCGTTTAAAGGGTACAAGACCGTTCTGCTGAAAAAAAGGTATCTCTCTGTAAAAAAATTGAATACTGGCGCCGTGTGCGTTTACATGAGTGTAAAATGAGTGTATCATAGCATGTCTGTTTTGTTAGTGAGAGAGTGTATGTACGAACTGTGAGTATGTGTTCGGTGAGCGGCGTGTGTGTACATCGCCGGGAGTATAGAAGTTTGCGTGTGGCTCTCCTTGCGAAATGGTCCGGGCAAAATTGTGTCGCACTCACGTCTGTTATCTGTGAAATAAACGAGATAGAAACACACTTTGTTTGGGTTTTTATAGTGCACGCAAAATTGTGGAGCTGAATATTGCTTGCACTGTGATTGGTTAACAAAAAGCTGCTGTTTGGTGTTTTGTCAAATCGAGAGTCGATACATACTGCCGTTGTTACTTCGAGCAGGTGTAACCTTGAAGTGCATCCGATAGTATGACCCGAAGCAGTAGTATCTGTCATGAGCTCATCTAGCGTTTACACAGAATTTGTCTTGGGTAAAACTCTAAACTACACCGTATCAATGTTCCTGTCAACGCATAACATCTCCCGTGTTTTTGTTTCGTTTTCTTTTTCCTACTTCTCTTTCTTCTGTCTTCTGCTCTCTCGTCTTTTTGCTTTCTGTTTTCTCTCAATGTTACATTGTAAATTTGAAAATTACATATGATCCCCAGCTTACATTCTTTCTATCTCCTTTTCTTCTCTTTCATGGCTATTAGAAAATACACGTTCTTTACTTTACCCCTGAAGATGGATCAAGTGGATCTGAAACTACTAGTACCCAAAACGAGTATGACAAATACATCAGCCAATCCCAGCTCGAAACCCGGAAACTAATAAGGAACTTAGAACGGATCAAAAGAAAAATATTCAGACACACGTTGTCCGTAATATTTAATGAAAAGCATAGAACATGTGTATGTGGATAAGAATTAAATAAACTATTGATTATACTATTGTTTATAGCCCCCGTAACACAGGATCGGCCCTTTAAGAGAATTAATAATAGGCTGTAACTTAATGCGTAATGCGAAGTTCCGTCCTTGTTGGGCACTGTTATGACAGCCTACTAAAATATGTCCGCTTGTATAGACATAAATAGAATTTTATTCTGACCTTTCCCTATGGCTGTTGGGTTAGCTGCATGGTAGCGGTTACGACTTGACAGTTAAAGGTAGCTTTGGTCTGGGGTTCGAATCGTGCGACCGACAGAACATTAATCTTCCGCATTAATGATTCCCGAAAAAGTATGAAACACATGTTTATGTGAATAAGAATTAAATAATATATATATATGTTTGTATGTCTATGTTCGCCGCTTTCAGTGTAAAAATCACGTAATTTCTCCGTTATTACGTGACAATCTCTCGTGGCCTAATGGGACTGGGTGAACACCTACAGATTCAAAGTGTACTTGTGAACCGGGTTCGGCTCTATGGCGGTCTGAGATTGTTATTTCCCTGCGCTGATGAGAGCCATAAGCTTTAAACGACGTCGTACGTAGATAACATATTAAAAATAATTTAATATTATTATAAGTAAAATATTATTACAAGTAAAATTGAAAGGTAAGCACTGTATGCAAGATTAAAAGTAAACATTCACTTAAAAGCTTCAGTGCCACGCTTCAACTCTGTCGTTGAGTGTTATCGAATGTTTAGATGTCTATGCTCGCCGCTTTCAGTGTAAGCATAGCTTAATTTCTCCGTCATTACGTGACAATCTCTCGTGGCCTAATGGGTCTAGGTGAACGCCTACAGATTCAAGGTGTATCTGTAAACCGGGTTCGGGTCTTATGACCGTCTGAGATTGTTATTTTTCTGCTTGCCCTGATGTACGTAGGTAAAATATAAAAACTAATTTAATATTATATATATATATATATATATATATATATATATATATATATATATATATATATATATATATATATATCAGTGGCGACTTCAGGTCGCAAATGTTTGTCGCCTATAACCCTTAACAAACTTTGGTATTATTGTAGATGTAGATGAACACTCTCGGTTTAATCACGTATCCCCAAGGAAAAAGTTGAATTAGTTAGAATTACGACTGAGGGATCATTTTTGCATTTACAAATAACGTTAAATGATTCCTAATTTCTAGATCATTCTAGCGTTTTAGAACAGTTAACCAATTTATTTTTTTGCTATGTGAGATACATTCTGTGCATTTTCTTAGGGCTTAGAGTATATCTAAATTTTTAGACGATTACATGTGTTTTTACGAAGGGTTTTGTTTGGTAGGGTCTTGTTACTCAGACTTAGTTAGTAGCCGAGTTCGTGTTGGAGGCTCTTATTTACTCGGACTTAGAGTTAGTGGTAGAATTAAGTGAGGGTATTTTAGTAGAGTTAGTGGTAGGGTTAATAGATTTGTGTGGGGAGACTCGACATTCAGACTTTGGGTTAGTCAAAATTATATTTTGTCAATAATAATTTTAATGATGGAGATTAATTTTTTAATAACTTTTGTGCATAAAACCCGCCTACCCCCAAAATCGCAAATAATTGATTTTCCATGGCAAAAAAACTGGTTAACTGCTTTAAACAAATTGAATGACCCTAAAATTGGGGATCATTTTACGTTAAATTTCATGCTAAACTGATCCCCCACTTTAATTTGTAAAATAATTGTATGTTTTTTTCTCCACGGTTTTATGGTGTTCTACACGTAATTGCCTAAAAAGTAGAATCTCGTTATGTGAGAGGGGCATCTAGCGAGGAGAGTTAATCTACAAATTTACTCAAACTTTACTATAGCTCTGATAAATTAGATGCTGAAATGATTCTTTAACTGAAATATGTAATTTAAAAAAGCTCTGTGCGTGAACAAAAGGCTATTTGTTATTTTAATATGAACTGTACAATTTAAAAGAAACACTTCAGAATAATATTCTTGAAAGATAAATATCAGTTTTCTAGGACTATTTCAAAGATGATCATTAAAACAATTCAGTTTATAAAGTGGATTCTTGAAAACGATAAAATTTCACAAAAAATAAAAGCACACATGTGAAGCTGAGAAAAATAATTTGTGAAAAGCCAGGGATGTCAGATTATAATAAAAGCCAGAATTGTCAGACTATAATAAAAGCCACGGTTGTCAGACTTTAATAGAAGCCAGGGGTTTCAGACTATAATAAAAGCCAGAGTTGTCAGACTATAATAAAAGCCTGGCTTGTCAGACTAATAAATACCAGAGTTTTCAGACTATAATAAAAGCCATGCTTGTCAGACTATAATAAAAGCCAAAGTTGTCAGACTATAATAAAAGCCAGAGTTGTCAGACTATAATAAAAGCTTGAATCCAAACTGTTAGAAAAAAGGCCCAAAATAAAGGAACTTTTCATAAAAAGGCTGACTTTAAAGCTTTCGAATGGACAGTTTAAATACTTCCAAATCACTGTCGAATTTACCACAGATAGAGTAAGCATCGCTGCGCAAGACATAACGTGCATAAATACACATTGAATGAGATTTTTGTTTACTATTAAACGAATATTTATTGAAATAAAATATCTTAAAAAAACAAACTCTAAATTATTTCTGAATTTCTATTAATTACTTATGAATTCACAAGCTCCAAAAGACTCAGTACATTATGATCTTGCAAATCGTTTGTTTGTTAAACGCATCCCTTCAAGTAAACAACATTCGAAATGAGAACTTTTCAATTTAAACAGGATAACCATTTTTTTGTATTTTCGAAATTTAAACAACTGTTTGATGCAAATTAGTTTTTCTGTTCTATTTAATGATTGGTCGATGTATTAAATATTAGTTATTATTTTCTTATTTAATTTATTTATGATTTATTTTTATTTTTATTTATTTCATATTTACTTATTTTATTCTTATTATGATTCTTATTCTTTAATTTTTGTTTGTACATTTCTTTATTTCTATCTTTATTAATGAATTTATCTTTTAATATTTTGGGCGATTATTTAAATATCTTGCAGTCGTATCGAATCCTTAGTTTACTTTTGTGTCATTGGTATTAAAACACTTCGGGCATGCATTATTGTTTGGTAATTGTGCACGAGGTTGGTTTCCGCGGCATACTATTCTTGCTTTTCTCAGGTCTTCGGCATGACGACGCCGTTCACCCTCAAACCTATCCCCCCCCACTTCATTTCTCCACTCTGTTCTTTCGAGTGCTCTCACTTCCCATGTTGTGGGATCAATCCCACATATCCTCATGTCCCCCTTCAAACAGTCTCTGTATCGTTTCTTTTGTCCTCCAACCGTCCTAGCTCTCACATTTAGCTCAGAGTAGAATATTTTCTTTGGATAGGACTAGTCGCTCATCCTTACAACGTGACCAGTTCATCTCAAACGACTCCTAACAATCTAAGCCTCTACACTATATATATATATATATATATATATATATATATATATATATATATAGTAAATACGTGTTTTGGTGTCTACAATTAAATTTAAAAAGAAATGATATCTAATTATTTATCGAGCTGGTTTTCTCTGTCCCATTTGAAGGTTCTTGATAAGGTGCAGAAACGTGTCTGTAATCTGATTGGCCTTACCCTTTCTTCTTCTCTGCGCCCTATCTCTGACACAGACGTGATGTTACTACGTGATGTTTTCTATAAATACTATTATGGCATGTGTTCTTCAGAATTATGTAACTTATTCCCCGCTTCTTTTGTTCTAGCTTGTTTGACTCGTTGGTCTAGTGGTCTTCATCAATTAGCTGTTTTGCTACCTCATTGTAATACAGCTTCCTATTCGAGTGGCTTCTTTCCAAGAATCGCAGGCTTGTGGAACTCTCTTCCTGCTGACTGTTTTCTTCCTACCTATAAATTTAGTCTTTTCAAGACTAAGGCTAATAGGCATCTCCTGTCTTTGCGATAATCATATTTGTTCTTGTTAGCTCTTTACATCAAGTGGCTTCATGCCTTGTCTGGAACGATTTCCATAAAAAATAAAATAAGAAATAATAGATAGTTTCCTTTTCAGATATAAACAATCTTTTTTATATATCTATATTCATATAAAGTTAGTTATGTGCATATGTTTATTTATTTGTATGTACAGGATTCACTCCTAAACTAATTAACCGATCATTATGAATTTTGGAAAACGACTGTTAAGCGTAAATGTGGGTAACGTGGGCTATATTAACTTAAATTTATTGTATGCAAAGAGGAAAAGAGGAGGTGAAAGTTTTTCGCGAAAATTTAGACACCTCCGATTTTTGCGAAAAATTAACATTTAGTCACTATAAATTAATTAATATTCAGCAAATTTGAATTTCTTTGGTTTATTTTAAAAGGGTGCATAATATGGACACAACCTCTCATTGGAAAATTATAATATTTAAGATTTGCATTGAATCTGATCCATAGTTATTCGACAGCAATTAAACCAGATTCCATAAATTTCAATTTCTTTTTAAGAACCCTTAAATTTGAGACATTTCCAATAATCAAAATGATGTAATGGATTTTGATCAAAATTGAAATAAGGATTCTAGACATAAGGTTTAGTATCATTATATCTGGATTTAAATTTTTGTAAGGGGACATAGACTGGTGGAAAACTGTTATCTTGAAGATTAAATTTTACTCTTATTCTTATGTAGTTTGCCTTCGAAATATAGACATATTTTAATTTTTGTAAGGGACATAGACTGGTGTAAAACTGTTATCTTTAAGACTTAATTTTACTCTTATTCTTATATAGTTTGCCTTCGAAATACAGACATATTTTAATTTTTGTAAGGGCACATAGACTGGTGTAAAACTGTTATCTTTAAGACTTAATTTTACTCTTATTCTTATATAGTTTGCCTTCGAAATATAGACATATTTTAATTTTTGTAAGGGACATAGACTGGTGTAAAACTGTTATCTTTAAGACTTAATTTTACTCTTATTCTTATATAGTTTGCCTTCGAAATATAGACATATTTTAATTTTTGTAAGGGACATAGACTGGTGTAAAACTGTTATCTTTAAGACTTAATTTTACTCTTATTCTTATATAGTTTGCCTTCGAAATATAGACATATTTTAATGTTTGTAAGGGGACATAGACTGGTGTAAAACTGTTATCTTTAAGACTTAATTTTACTCTTATTCTTATATAGTTTGCCGTCGAAATATAGACATATTTTCATTTTTTTAAAGGGAAATAGACTGGTGTAAAACTGTTATCTTTAAGACTTAATTTTACTCTCATGCTTATATAGTTTGCCTTCGAAATAGAGACATATTTTAATTTTTGTAAGGGGATATAGACTTATGTATAACTGTTATCTTTAAGACTTAATTTTACTCTTATTCTTATATAGTTTGCCTTCGAAATATAGACATAATTTAATTTTTGTAAGGGGACATAGACTGATGTAAAACTGTTATCTGGAAGACTTAATTTTACTCTTATTCTTATGTAGTTTGCTTTCGAAATATAGACATATTTTAATTGTTGTAAGGGGACATAGACTAGTGTAAAACTGTTATCTTTAAGACTTAATGTTATTCTTATTCTTATATAGTTTTCCTTCGAAATATAGACATATTTTAATTTTTGTAACGGACATAGACTGGTGTAAAACTGTTATCTTTAAGACTTAATTTTACTCTTATTCTTATATAGTTTGCCTTCGAAATATAGACATATTTTAATTTTTGTAAGGGGACATAGACTGGTGTAAAACTGTTATCTTGAAGACTTAATTTTACTCTTATTCTTATATAGTTGCCTTCGAAATATAGACATATTTTAATTTTTGTAAGGGACATAGATTGGTGTAAAACTGTTATCTTGAAGGTTTAATTTTACTCTTATTCTTATATAGTGTGCCTTCGAAATATTGACATATTTTAATTGTTGTAAGGGGACATAGACTGATGTAAAACTGTTATCTTTAAGACTTAATTTTACTCTTATGCTTATATAGTTTGCCTTCGAAATATAGACATATTTTAGTTTTTGTAAGGGGATATAGACTTATGTATAACTGTTATCTTTAAGACTTTATTTTACTCTTATTCTTATATAGTTTGCCTTCGAAGTATAGACATATTTTAATTTTTGTAAGGGGACATAGACTGATGTAAAACTGTTATCTGGAAGACTTAATTTTACTCTTATTCTTATATAGTTTGCCTTCGAAATATAGACATATTTTAATTTTTGTAAGGGAAATAACTGACGTAAAACTGTTATCTTTAGGACTTAATTTTACTCTTATTCTTATATAGTTTGCCTTCGAAATATAGACATATTTTAATTTTTGTAAGGGGACATAGACTGATGTAAAACTGTTATCTTTAAGACTTAATTTTACTCTTATTCTTATATAGTTTGCCTTCGAAATATAGACATATTTTAATTTTTGTAAGGGGACATAGACTGATGTAAAACTGTTATCTGGAAGACTTAATTTTACTCTTATTCTTATATAGTTTGCCTTCGAAATATAGACATATTTTAATTTTTGTAAGGGGACATAGACTGATGTAAAACTGTTATCTTGAAGACTTAATTTTACTCTTATTCTTATATAGGTTGCCTTCGAAATATAGACATATTTTAATTGTTGTAAGGGGACATAGACTAGTGTAAAACTGTTATCTTTAAGACTTAATGTTATTCTTATTCTTATATAGTTTTCCTTCGAAATATAGACATATTTTAATTTTTGTAAGGGGACATAGACTGGTGTAAAACTGTTATCTTTAAGACTTTATTTTACTCTTATTCTTATATAGTTTGCCTTCGAAATATAGACATATTTTAATTTTTGTAAGCGACGTAGACTGGTGTAAAACTGTTATCTTTAAGACTTAATTTTACTCTTATTCTTATATAGTTTGCTTTCGAAATATAGACATATTTTAATTGTTGTAAGGGGACATAAACTGATGTAAAACTGTTATCTTTAAGACTTAATTTTACTATTATGCTTATATAGTTTCCCTTCGAAATATAGACATATTTTAATTTTTGTAAGGGGATATAGACTTATGTATAACTGTTATCTTTAAGACATTATTTTACTCTTATTCTTATATAGTTTGCCTTCGAAATATAGACATATTTTAATTTTTGTAAAAGGACATAGACTGATGTAAAACTGTTATCTTGAAGACTTAATTTTACTCTTATTCTTATATAGTTTGCCTTCGAAATATAGACCTATTTTAATTTTTGTAAGGGAAATGGACTGACGTAAAACTGTTTTCTTGAAAGCTTAATTTTACTCTTATACTTGTATAGTTTGCCTTCGAAATATAGACATATTTTAATTTTTGTAAGGGGACATAGACTAGTGAAAAACTGTTATCTTTAAGACTTAATTTTACTCTTATTCTTATATAGTTTGCCTTCGAAATATAGACATATTTTAATTTTTGTAAGGGGACATAGACTGATGTAAAACTGTTATCTTGAAGACTTAATTTTACTCTTATTCTTATATAGTTTGCCTTCGAAATATAGACACATTTTAATTTTTGTAAGGGGACATAGACTGGTGTAAAACTGTTATCTTTAAGACATTATTTTACTCTTATTCTTATATAGTTTGCCTTCAAAATATAGACATATTTTATTTTTTTTAAGGGACATAGACTGGTGTAAAACTGTTATCTTTAAGACTTAATTTTACTCTTATTTTTATATAGTTTGCCTTCGAAATATAGACATATTTTAATTTTTGTAAGGGGACATAGACTGATGTAAAACTGTTATCTTGAAAGCTTAATTTTACTCTTATACATGTATAGTTTGCCTTCGAAATATAAACATATTTTAATTTTTGTAAGGGGGCATAGACTAGTGTAAAACTGTTATCTTTAAGACTTAATTTTACTCTTATTCTTATATAGTTTGCCTTCGAAATATAGACATATTTTAATTTTTGTAAGAGACATAGACTGGTGTAAAACTGTTATCTTTAAGACTTAATTTTACTCTTATTCTTATATAGTTTGCTTTCGAAATATAGACATATTTTAATTTTTGTAAGGGGACATAGACTGGTGTAAAACTGTTATCTTTAAGACTTAATTTTACTCTTATTCTTATATAGTTTGCCTTCGAAATATAGACATATTTTAAATTTTGTAATCGGACATAGACTGGTGTAAAACTGTTATCTTTAAGACTTAATGTTACTCTTATTCTTATATAGTTTGCTTTCGAAATATAGACATATTTTAATTGTTGTAAGGGGACATAGACTGATGTAAAACTGTTATCTTGAAGACTTAATTTTACTCTTATGCTTATATAGTTTGCCTTCGAAATATAGACATATTTTAATTTTTATAAGGGGATATAGACTTATGTATAACTGTTATCTTTAAGACTTAATGTTACTCTTATTCTTATATAGTTTGCCTTCGAAATATAAACAGATTTTAATTTTTGTAAGGGGACATAGACTGGTGTAAAACTGTTATCTTTAAGACTATATTTCACTCTTATTCTTATATAGTTTGCCTTCGAAATATAGACATATTTTAATTTTTGTAAGGGACATAGACTGGTGTAAAACTGTTATCTTTAAGACTTAATTTTACTCTTATTCTTATATAGTTTGCCTTCGAAATATAGACATATTTTAATTTTTGTAAAGGGGATATAGACTTATGTAAAACTGTTATCTGGAAGACTTAATTTTACTCTTATTCTTATATAGTTTCCCTTCGAAATATAGACATATTTTAATTTTTGTAAGGGACATAGACTGGTGTAAAACTGTTATCTTTAAGACTTTATTTTACTCTTATTCTTATATAGTTTGCCTTCGAAATATAGACATATTTTAATTTTTGTAAGGGACATAGACTGGTGTAAAACTGTTATCTTTAAGACTTAATTTTACTCTTATTCTTATATAGTTTGCCTTCGAAATATAGACATATTTTAATTGTTGTAAGGGGACATAGACTGGTGTAAAACTGTTATCTTTAAAACTTAATTTTACTCTTATTCTTATATAGTTGCCTTCGCAATATATAGACATATTTTAATGTTTGTAAGGGACATAGACTGGTGTAAAACTGTTATCTTTAAGCCTTAATTTAACTCTTATTCTTATATAGTTTGCCTTCGAAAAATAGACATATTTTAATTGTTGTAAGGGGACATAGACTGGTGTAAAACTGTTATCTTGAAAACTTAATTTTACTCTTATGCTTATATAGTTTGCCTTCGAATTATAGATATATTTTAATTTTAGTAAGTGGATATAGACTTATGTATAACTGTTATCTTTAGGACTTAATTTTACTATTATTCTTATATAGTTTGCCTTCGAAATATAGACATATTTTAATTTTTCTAAGAGGACATAGACTGATGTAAAACTGTTATCTGGAAGACTTAATTTTACTCTTATTCTTATATAGTTTGCCTTCGAAATATAGACATAATCTAATTTTTGTAAGGGGACATAGACTGATGTAAAACTGTTATCTGGAAGACTTAATTTTACTCTTATTCTTATATAGTTTCCCTTCGAAATATAGACATATTTTAATTTTTGTAAGGGACATAGACTGGTGTAAAACTGTTATCTTTAAGACTTTATTTTACTCTTATTCTTATATAGTTTGCCTTCGAAATATAGACATATTTTAATTTTTGTAAGGGTCATAGACTGGTGTAAAACTGTTATCTTGAAGACTTAATTTTACTCTTATTCTTATATAGTTTGCCTTCGAAATATAGACATATTTTAATTGTTGTAAGGGGACATAGACTGGTGTAAAACTGTTATCTTTAAGACTTAATTTTACTCTTATTCTTATATAGTTGCCTTCGAAATATAGACATATTTTAATTTTTGTAAGGGACATAGACTGGTGTAAAACTGTTATCTTTAAGGCTTAATTTTACTCTTATTCTTATATAGTGTGCCTTCGAAAAATAGACATATTTTAATTTTTGTAAGGGGACATAGACTGGTGTAAAACTGTTATCTTGAAGACTTAATTTTACTCTTATGCTTTTATAGTTTGCCTTCGAATTATAGACATATTTTAATTTTTGTAAGGGACATAGACTGGTGTAAAACTGTTATCTTGAAGACTTAATTTTACTCTTATTCTTATATAGTTTGCCTTCGAAATATAGACATATTTGAATTGTGGTAAGGAGATATAGACTGGTGTAAAACTGTTATCTTTAAGACTTAATGTTACTCTTATTCTTATATAGTTTGCCTTCGAAATATAGACATATTTTAATTTTTGTAAGGAGACATAGACTGGTGTAAAACTGTTATCTTGAAGACTTAATTTTACTCTTATTCTTATATAGTTTGCCTTCGAAATATAGACATATTTTAATTTTTGTAAGGGGACATAGACTAGTGTAAAACTGTTATCTTGAAGACTTAATTTTACTCTTATTCTTATATAGTTTGCCTTCGTAATATAGCCATATTTTAATTTTTGTAACGGACATAGACTGGTGTAAAACTGTTATCTTGAAGGCTTAATTTTACTCTTATTCTTATATAGTGTGCCTTCGAAATATAGACATATTTCAATTGTTGTAAGGGGACAGAGACTGGTGTAAAACTGTTATCTTGAAGACTTAATTTTACTCTTATGCTTATATAGTTTGCCTTCGAAATATAGACATATTTCAATTTTTGTAAGGGGATATAGACTTATGTATAACTGTTATCTTGAAGACTTAATTTTACTCTTATTCTTATATAGTTTGCCTTCGAAATATAGACATATTTTAATTTTTGTAAGGGGACATAGACTGATGTAAAACTTTTATCTGGAAGACTTAATTTTACTCTTATTCTTATATAGTTTACCTTCGAAATATAGACATATTTTAATTTTTGTAAGGGAAATAGACTGACGTAAAACTGTTATCTTTAAGACTTAATTTTACTCTTATTCTTATATAGTTTGCCTTCGAAATATAGACATATTTTAATTTTTGTAAGGGGACATAGACAGATGTAAAACTGTTATATTGAAGACTTAATTTTACTCTTATTCTTATATAGTTTGCCTTCGAAATATAGACATATTTTAATTTTTGTAAGTGGACATAGACTGGTGTAAAACTGTTATATTGAAGACTTAATTTTACTCTTATTCTTATATAGTTTGCCTTCGTAATATAGCCATATTTTAATTTTTGTAAGGGACATAGACTGATGTAAAACTGTAACTTTAAGACTTAATTTTACTCTTATTCTTATATAGTTTGCCTTCGAAATATAGACATATTTTAATTTTTGTAAGGGGACATAGGCTGATGTAAAACTGTTATCTTGAAGGCTTAATTTTACTCTTATACTTGTATAGTTTGCCTTCGAAATATAGACATATTTTAATTTTTGTAAGGGACAAAGACTGGTGTAAAACTGTTATCTTTAAGACTTAATTTTACTCTTATTCTTATATAGTTTGCCTTCGAAATATAGACATATTTTAATTGTTGTAAGGGGACATAGACTGGTGTAAAACTGTTATCTTTAAAACTTAATTTTACTCTTATTCTTATATAGTTGCCTTCGAAATATAGACATATTTTAATGTTTGTAAGGGACATAGACTGGTGTAAAACTGTTATCTTTAAGGCTTAATTTTACTCTTATTCTTATATAGTTTGCCTTCGAAATATAGACATATTTTAATTGTTGTAAGGGGACATAGACTGGTGTAAAACTGTTATCTTGAATACTTAATTTTACTCTTATGCTTATATAGTTTGCCTTCGAAATATAGACATCCTTTAATTTTTGTGAGTGGATATAGACTTATGTATAACTGTTATCTTTAAGACTTAATTTTACTATTATTCTTATATAGTTTGCCTTCGAAATATAGACATATTTTAATTTTTGTAAGGGGACATAGACTGATGTAAAACTGTTATCTGGAAGACTTAATTTTACTCTTATTCTTATATAGTTTGCCTTCGAAATATAGACATATTTTAATTTTTGTAAGGGACATAGACTGGTGTAAAACTGTTATCTTGAAGACTTAATTTTACTCTTATTCTTATATAGTTTGCCTTCGAAATATAGACATATTTGAATTGTTGTAAGGAGACATAGACTGGTGTAAAACTGTTATCTTTAAGACTTAATGTTACTCTTATTCTTATATAGTTTGCCTTCGAAATATAGACATATTTTAATTTTTGTAAGGAGACATAGACTGGTGTAAAACTGTTATCTTGAAGACTTAATTTTACTCTTATTCTTATATAGTTTGCCTTCGAAATATAGACATATTTTAATTTTTGTAAGGGGACATAGACTGGTGTAAAACTGTTATCTTGAAGACTTAATTTTACTCTTATTCTTATATAGTTGCCTTCGAAATATAGACATATTTTAATTTTTGTAACGGACATAGACTGGTGTAAAACTGTTATCTTGAAGGCTTAATTTTACTCTTATTCTTATATAGTGTGCCTTCGAAATGTAGACATATTTCAATTGTTGTAAGGGGACAGAGACTGGTGTAAAACTGTTATCTTGAAGACTTAATTTTACCTTTATGCTTATATAGTTTGCCTTCGAAATATAGACATATTTTAATTTTTGTAAGGGGATATAGACTTATGTATAACTGTTATCTTGAAGACTTAATTTTACTCTTATTCTTATATAGTTTGCCTTCGAAATATAGACATATTTTAATTTTATTAAGGGGACATAGACTGATGTAAAACTGTTATCTGGAAGACTTAATTTTACTCTTATTCTTATATAGTTTACCTTCGAAATATAGACATATTTTAATTTTTGTAAAGGAAATAGACTGACGTAAAACTGTTATCTTTAAGACTTAATTTTACTCTTATTCTTATATAGTTTGCCTTCGAAATATAGACATATTTTAATTTTTGTAAGGGGACATAGACAGATGTAAAACTGTTATATTGAAGACTTAATTTTACTCTTATTCTTATATAGTTTGCCTTCGAAATATAGACATATTTTAATTTTTGTAAGGGGACATAGACTGGTGTAAAACTGTTATATTGAAGACTTAATTTTACTCTTATTCTTATATAGTTTGCCTTCGTAATATAGCCATATTTTAATTTTTGTAAGGGACATAGACTGATGTAAAACTGTAACTTTAAGACTTAATTTTACTCTTATTCTTATATAGTTTGCCTTCGAAATATAGACATATTTTAATTTTTGTAAGGGGACATAGGCTGATGTAAAACTGTTATCTTGAAGGCTTAATTTTACTCTTATACTTGTATAGTTTGCCTTCGAAATATAGACATATTTTAATTTTTGTAAGGGACATAGACTGGTGTAAAACTGTTATCTGGAAGACTTAATTTTACTCTTATTCTTATATAGTTTGCCTTCGAAATATAGACATAATCTAATTTTTGTAAGGTGACATAGACTGATGTAAAACTGTTATCTGGAAGACTTAATTTTACTCTTATTCTTATATAGTTTGCCTTCGAAATATAGACATATTTTCATTTTTGTAAAGGGACATAGACTGGTGTTAAACTGTTATCTTTAAGACTTTATTTTACTCTTATTCTTATATAGTTTGCCTTCGAAATATAGACATATTTTAATTTTTGTAAGGGATATAGACTGATGTAAAACTGCTATCTTGAAGACTTAATTTTACTCTTATTATTATATAGTTTGCCTTCGAAATATAGACATATTTTAATTGTTGTAAGGGGACATAGACTGGTGTAAAACTGTTATCTTGAATACTTTATTTTACTCTCATGCTTATATAGTTTGCCTTCGAAATATAGACATATTTTAATTTTTGTAAGTGGATATAAACTCATGTATAACTGTTATCTTGAAGACTTAATTTTACTCTTATTCTTATATAGTTGGCCTTCGAAATATAGACATATTTTAATTTTTGTAAGGGGACATAGACTGATGTAAAACTGTTATCTGGAAGACTTAATTTTACTCTTATTCTTATATAGTTTGCCTTCGAAATATAGACATATTTTAATTTTTGTAAGGTGGCATAGACTGGTGTAAAACTGTTATCTTTAAGACTTAATTTTACTCTTATTCTTATATAGTTTGCCTTCGAAATATAGACATATTTTAATTTTTGTAAGGGGACAGAGACTGATGTAAAACTGTTATCTGGAAGACTTAATTTTACTCTTATTCTTATATAGTTTGCCTTCGAAATATAGACATATTTTGATTTTTGTAAGGGGATATAGACTGATGTATAACTGTTATCTTTAAGACGTAATTTTACTCTTATTCTTATATAGTTTGCCTTCGAAATATAGACATATTTTAATTTTTGTAAGGGGACATAGACTGGTGTAAAACTGTTATCTTGAAGCCTAATTTTACTCTTATTCTTATATAGTTTGCCTTCGTAATATAGCCATATTTTAATTTTTGTAAGGGACATAGACTGATGTAAAACTGTAACTTTAAGACTTAAGTTTACTTTTATTCTTATATAGTTTGCCTTCGAAATATAGACATATTTTAATGTTTGTAAGGGGACATAGACGGGTGTAAAACTGTTATCTTGAAGACTTAATTTTACTCTTATGCTTATATAGTTTGCCTTCGAAATATAGACATATTTTAATTTTTATAAGGGGATATAGACTTATGTATAACTGTTATCTTTAAGACTTAATGTTACTCTTATTCTTATATAGTTTGCCTTCGAAATATAGACAGATTTTAATTTTTGTAAGGGGACATAGACTGGTGTAAAACTGTTATCTTTAAGACTATATTTCACTCTTATTCTTATATAGTTTGCCTTCGAAATATAGACATATTTTAATTTTTGTAAGGGACATAGACTGGTGTAAAACTGTTATCTTTAAGACTTAATTTTACTCTTATTCTTATATAGTTAGCCTTCGAAATATAGACATATTTTAATTTTTGTAAAGGGGATATAGACTTATGTAAAACTGTTATCTTGAAAACTTAATTTTACTCTTATGCTTATATAGTTTGCCTTCGAATTATAGATATATTTTAATTTTAGTAAGTGGATATAGACTTATGTATAACTGTTATCTTTAGGACTTAATTTTACTATTATTCTTATATAGTTTGCCTTCGAAATATAGACATATTTTAATTTTTCTAAGAGGACATAGACTGATGTAAAACTGTTATCTGGAAGACTTAATTTTACTCTTATTCTTATATAGTTTGCCTTCGAAATATAGACATAATCTAATTTTTGTAAGGGGACATAGACTGATGTAAAACTGTTATCTGGAAGACTTAATTTTACTCTTATTCTTATATAGTTTCCCTTCGAAATATAGACATATTTTAATTTTTGTAAGGGACATAGACTGGTGTAAAACTGTTATCTTTAAGACTTTATTTTACTCTTATTCTTATATAGTTTGCCTTCGAAATATAGACATATTTTAATTTTTGTAAGGGTCATAGACTGGTGTAAAACTGTTATCTTGAAGACTTAATTTTACTCTTATTCTTATATAGTTTGCCTTCGAAATATAGACATATTGTAATTGTTGTAAGGGGACATAGACTGGTGTAAAACTGTTATCTTTAAGACTTAATTTTACTCTTATTCTTATATAGTTGCCTTCGAAATATAGACATATTTTAATTTTTGTAAGGGACATAGACTGGTGTAAAACTGTTATCTTTAAGGCTTAATTTTACTCTTATTCTTATATAGTGTGCCTTCGAAAAATAGACATATTTTAATTTTTGTAAGGGGACATAGACTGGTGTAAAACTGTTATCTTGAAGACTTAATTTTACTCTTATGCTTTTATAGTTTGCCTTCGAATTATAGACATATTTTAATTTTTGTAAGGGACATAGACTGGTGTAAAACTGTTATCTTGAAGACTTAATTTTACTCTTATTCTTATATAGTTTGCCTTCGAAATATAGACATATTTGAATTGTGGTAAGGAGACATAGACTGGTGTAAAACTGTTATCTTTAAGACTTAATGTTACTCTTATTCTTATATAGTTTGCCTTCGAAATATAGACATATTTTAATTTTTGTAAGGAGACATAGACTGGTGTAAAACTGTTATCTTGAAGACTTAATTTTACTCTTATTCTTATATAGTTTGCCTTCGAAATATAGACATATTTTAATTTTTGTAAGGGGACATAGACTGGTGTAAAACTGTTATCTTGAAGACTTAATTTTACTCTTATTCTTATATAGTTTGCCTTCGTAATATAGCCATATTTTAATTTTTGTAACGGACATAGACTGGTGTAAAACTGTTATCTTGAAGGCTTAATTTTACTCTTATTCTTATATAGTGTGCCTTCGAAATATAGACATATTTCAATTGTTGTAAGGGGACAGAGACTGGTGTAAAACTGTTATCTTGAAGACTTAATTTTACTCTTATGCTTATATAGTTTGCCTTCGAAATATAGACATATTTTAATTTTTGTAAGGGGATATAGACTTATGTATAACTGTTATCTTGAAGACTTAATTTTACTCTTATTCTTATATAGTTTGCCTTCGAAATATAGACATATTTTAATTTTTGTAAGGGGACATAGACTGATGTAAAACTTTTATCTGGAAGACTTAATTTTACTCTTATTCTTATATAGTTTACCTTCGAAATATAGACATATTTTAATTTTTGTAAGGGAAATAGACTGACGTAAAACTGTTATCTTTAAGACGTCATTTTACTCTTATTCTTATATAGTTTGCCTTCGAAATATAGACATATTTTAATTTTTGTAAGGGGACATAGACAGATGTAAAACTGTTATATTGAAGACTTAATTTTACTCTTATTCTTATATAGTTTGCCTTCGAAATATAGACATATTTAAATTTTTGTAAGTGGACATAGACTGGTGTAAAACTGTTATATTGAAGACTTAATTTTACTCTTATTCTTATATAGTTTGCCTTCGTAATATAGCCATATTTTAATTTTTGTAAGGGACATAGACTGATGTAAAACTGTAACTTTAAGACTTAATTTTACTCTTATTCTTATATAGTTTGCCTTCGAAATATAGACATATTTTAATTTTTGTAAGGGGACATAGGCTGATGTAAAACTGTTATCTTGAAGGCTTAATTTTACTCTTATACTTGTATAGTTTGCCTTCGAAATATAGACATATTTTAATTTTTGTAAGGGACAAAGACTGGTGTAAAACTGTTATCTTTAAGACTTAATTTTACTCTTATTCTTATATAGTTTGCCTTCGAAATATAGACATATTTTAATTGTTGTAAGGGGACATAGACTGGTGTAAAACTGTTATCTTTAAAACTTAATTTTACTCTTATTCTTATATAGTTGCCTTCGAAATATAGACATATTTTAATGTTTGTAAGGGACATAGACTGGTGTAAAACTGTTATCTTTAAGGCTTAATTTTACTCTTATTCTTATATAGTTTGCCTTCGAAATATAGACATATTTTAATTGTTGTAAGGGGACATAGACTGGTGTAAAACTGTTATCTTGAATACTTAATTTTACTCTTATGCTTATATAGTTTGCCTTCGAAATATAGACATCCTTTAATTTTTGTGAGTGGATATAGACTTATGTATAACTGTTATCTTTAAGACTTAATTTTACTATTATTCTTATATAGTTTGCCTTCGAAATATAGACATATTTTAATTTTTGTAAGGGGACATAGACTGATGTAAAACTGTTATCTGGAAGACTTAATTTTACTCTTATTCTTATATAGTTTGCCTTCGAAATATAGACATATTTTAATTTTTGTAAGGGACATAGACTGGTGTAAAACTGTTATCTTGAAGACTTAATTTTACTCTTATTCTTATATAGTTTGCCTTCGAAATATAGACATATTTGAATTGTTGTAAGGAGACATAGACTGGTGTAAAACTGTTATCTTTAAGACTTAATGTTACTCTTATTCTTATATAGTTTGCCTTCGAAATATAGACATATTTTAATTTTTGTAAGGAGACATAGACTGGTGTAAAACTGTTATCTTGAAGACTTAATTTTACTCTTATTCTTATATAGTTTGCCTTCGAAATATAGACATATTTTAATTTTTGTAAGGGGACATAGACTGGTGTAAAACTGTTATCTTGAAGACTTAATTTTACTCTTATTCTTATATAGTTGCCTTCGAAATATAGACATATTTTAATTTTTGTAACGGACATAGACTGGTGTAAAACTGTTATCTTGAAGGCTTAATTTTACTCTTATTCTTATATAGTGTGCCTTCGAAATGTAGACATATTTCAATTGTTGTAAGGGGACAGAGACTGGTGTAAAACTGTTATCTTGAAGACTTAATTTTACCTTTATGCTTATATAGTTTGCCTTCGAAATATAGACATATTTTAATTTTTGTAAGGGGATATAGACTTATGTATAACTGTTATCTTGAAGACTTAATTTTACTCTTATTCTTATATAGTTTGCCTTCGAAATATAGACATATTTTAATTTTATTAAGGGGACATAGACTGATGTAAAACTGTTATCTGGAAGACTTAATTTTACTCTTATTCTTATATAGTTTACCTTCGAAATATAGACATATTTTAATTTTTGTAAAGGAAATAGACTGACGTAAAACTGTTATCTTTAAGACTTAATTTTACTCTTATTCTTATATAGTTTGCCTTCGAAATATAGACATATTTTAATTTTTGTAAGGGGACATAGACAGATGTAAAACTGTTATATTGAAGACTTAATTTTACTCTTATTCTTATATAGTTTGCCTTCGAAATATAGACATATTTTAATTTTTGTAAGGGGACATAGACTGGTGTAAAACTGTTATATTGAAGACTTAATTTTACTCTTATTCTTATATAGTTTGCCTTCGTAATATAGCCATATTTTAATTTTTGTAAGGGACATAGACTGATGTAAAACTGTAACTTTAAGACTTAATTTTACTCTTATTCTTATATAGTTTGCCTTCGAAATATAGACATATTTTAATTTTTGTAAGGGGACATAGGCTGATGTAAAACTGTTATCTTGAAGGCTTAATTTTACTCTTATACTTGTATAGTTTGCCTTCGAAATATAGACATATTTTAATTTTTGTAAGGGACATAGACTGGTGTAAAACTGTTATCTGGAAGACTTAATTTTACTCTTATTCTTATATAGTTTGCCTTCGAAATATAGACATAATCTAATTTTTGTAAGGTGACATAGACTGATGTAAAACTGTTATCTGGAAGACTTAATTTTACTCTTATTCTTATATAGTTTGCCTTCGAAATATAGACATATTTTAATTTTTGTAAAGGGACATAGACTGGTGTTAAACTGTTATCTTTAAGACTTTATTTTACTCTTATTCTTATATAGTTTGCCTTCGAAATATAGACATATTTTAATTTTTGTAAGGGATATAGACTGATGTAAAACTGCTATCTTGAAGACTTAATTTTACTCTTATTATTATATAGTTTGCCTTCGAAATATAGACATATTTTAATTGTTGTAAGGGGACATAGACTGGTGTAAAACTGTTATCTTGAATACTTTATTTTACTCTCATGCTTATATAGTTTGCCTTCGAAATATAGACATATTTTAATTTTTGTAAGTGGATATAAACTCATGTATAACTGTTATCTTGAAGACTTAATTTTACTCTTATTCTTATATAGTTGGCCTTCGAAATATAGACATATTTTAATTTTTGTAAGGGGACATAGACTGATGTAAAACTGTTATCTGGAAGACTTAATTTTACTCTTATTCTTATATAGTTTGCCTTCGAAATATAGACATATTTTAATTTTTGTAAGGTGGCATAGACTGGTGTAAAACTGTTATCTTTAAGACTTAATTTTACTCTTATTCTTATATAGTTTGCCTTCGAAATATAGACATATTTTAATTTTTGTAAGGGGACAGAGACTGATGTAAAACTGTTATCTGGAAGACTTAATTTTACTCTTATTCTTATATAGTTTGCCTTCGAAATATAGACATATTTTGATTTTTGTAAGGGGATATAGACTGATGTATAACTGTTATCTTTAAGACGTAATTTTACTCTTATTCTTATATAGTTTGCCTTCGAAATATAGACATATTTTAATTTTTGTAAGGGGACATAGACTGGTGTAAAACTGTTATCTTGAAGCCTAATTTTACTCTTATTCTTATATAGTTTGCCTTCGTAATATAGCCATATTTTAATTTTTGTAAGGGACATAGACTGATGTAAAACTGTAACTTTAAGACTTAAGTTTACTTTTATTCTTATATAGTTTGCCTTCGAAATATAGACATATTTTAATGTTTGTAAGGGGACATAGACGGGTGTAAAACTGTTATCTTGAAGACTTAATTTTACTCTTATGCTTATATAGTTTGCCTTCGAAATATAGACATATTTTAATTTTTATAAGGGGATATAGACTTATGTATAACTGTTATCTTTAAGACTTAATGTTACTCTTATTCTTATATAGTTTGCCTTCGAAATATAGACAGATTTTAATTTTTGTAAGGGGACATAGACTGGTGTAAAACTGTTATCTTTAAGACTATATTTCACTCTTATTCTTATATAGTTTGCCTTCGTAATATAGCCATATTTTAATTTTTGTAAGGGACATAGACTGATGTAAAACTGTAACTTTAAGACTTAATTTTACTCTTATTCTTATATAGTTTGCCTTCGAAATATAGACATATTTTAATTTTTGTAAGGGGACATAGGCTGATGTAAAACTGTTATCTTGAAGGCTTAACTTTACTCTTATACTTGTATAGTTTGCCTTCGAAATATAGACATATTTTAATTTTTGTAAGGGACAAAGACTGGTGTAAAACTGTTATCTTTAAGACTTAATTTTACTCTTATTCTTATATAGTTTGCCTTCGAAATATAGACATATTTTAATTGTTGTAAGGGGACATAGACTGGTGTAAAACTGTTATCTTTAAAACTTAATTTTACTCTTATTCTTATATAGTTGCCTTCGAAATATAGACATATTTTAATGTTTGTAAGGGACATAGACTGGTGTAAAACTGTTATCTTTAAGGCTTAATTTTACTCTTATTCTTATATAGTTTGCCTTCGAAATATAGACATATTTTAATTGTTGTAAGGGGACATAGACTGGTGTAAAACTGTTATCTTGAATACTTAATTTTACTCTTATGCTTGTATAGTTTGCCTTCGAAATATAGACATCCTTTAATTTTTGTGAGTGGATATAGACTTATGTATAACTGTTATCTTTAAGACTTAATTTTACTATTATTCTTATATAGTTTGCCTTCGAAATATAGACATATTTTAATTTTTGTAAGGGGACATAGACTGATGTAAAACTGTTATCTGGAAGACTTAATTTTACTCTTATTCTTATATAGTTTGCCTTCGAAATATAGACATATTTTAATTTTTGTAAGGGACATAGACTGGTGTAAAACTGTTATCTTGAAGACTTAATTTTACTCTTATTCTTATATAGTTTGCCTTCGAAATATAGACATATTTGAATTGTTGTAAGGAGACATAGACTGGTGTAAAACTGTTATCTTTAAGACTTAATGTTACTCTTATTCTTATATAGTTTGCCTTCGAAATATAGACATATTTTAATTTTTGTAAGGAGACATAGACTGGTGTAAAACTGTTATCTTGAAGACTTAATTTTACTCTTATTCTTATATAGTTTGCCTTCGAAATATAGACATATTTTAATTTTTGTAAGGGGACATAGACTGGTGTAAAACTGTTATCTTGAAGACTTAATTTTACTCTTATTCTTATATAGTTGCCTTCGAAATATAGACATATTTTAATTTTTGTAACGGACATAGACTGGTGTAAAACTGTTATCTTGAAGGCTTAATTTTACTCTTATTCTTATATAGTGTGCCTTCGAAATGTAGACATATTTCAATTGTTGTAAGGGGACAGAGACTGGTGTAAAACTGTTATCTTGAAGACTTAATTTTACCTTTATGCTTATATAGTTTGCCTTCGAAATATAGACATATTTTAATTTTTGTAAGGGGATATAGACTTATGTATAACTGTTATCTTGAAGACTTAATTTTACTCTTATTCTTATATAGTTTGCCTTCGAAATATAGACATATTTTAATTTTATTAAGGGGACATAGACTGATGTAAAACTGTTATCTGGAAGACTTAATTTTACTCTTATTCTTATATAGTTTACCTTCGAAATATAGACATATTTTAATTTTTGTAAAGGAAATAGACTGACGTAAAACTGTTATCTTTAAGACTTAATTTTACTCTTATTCTTATATAGTTTGCCTTCGAAATATAGACATATTTTAATTTTTGTAAGGGGACATAGACAGATGTAAAACTGTTATATTGAAGACTTAATTTTACTCTTATTCTTATATAGTTTGCCTTCGAAATATAGACATATTTTAATTTTTGTAAGGGGACATAGACTGGTGTAAAACTGTTATATTGAAGACTTAATTTTACTCTTATTCTTATATAGTTTGCCTTCGTAATATAGCCATATTTTAATTTTTGTAAGGGACATAGACTGATGTAAAACTGTAACTTTAAGACTTAATTTTACTCTTATTCTTATATAGTTTGCCTTCGAAATATAGACATATTTTAATTTTTGTAAGGGGACATAGGCTGATGTAAAACTGTTATCTTGAAGGCTTAATTTTACTCTTATACTTGTATAGTTGGCCTTCGAAATATAGACATATTTTAATTTTTGTAAGGGACATAGACTGGTGTAAAACTGTTATCTGGAAGACTTAATTTTACTCTTATTCTTATATAGTTTGCCTTCGAAATATAGACATAATCTAATTTTTGTAAGGTGACATAGACTGATGTAAAACTGTTATCTGGAAGACTTAATTTTACTCTTATTCTTATATAGTTTGCCTTCGAAATATAGACATATTTTAATTTTTGTAAAGGGACATAGACTGGTGTTAAACTGTTATCTTTAAGACTTTATTTTACTCTTATTCTTATATAGTTTGCCTTCGAAATATAGACATATTTTAATTTTTGTAAGGGATATAGACTGATGTAAAACTGCTATCTTGAAGACTTAATTTTACTCTTATTATTATATAGTTTGCCTTCGAAATATAGACATATTTTAATTGTTGTAAGGGGACATAGACTGGTGTAAAACTGTTATCTTGAATACTTTATTTTA
Organism: Sepiola atlantica; assembly: GCA_963556195.1. NCBI lineage: Eukaryota > Metazoa > Mollusca > Cephalopoda > Sepiida > Sepiolidae > Sepiola > Sepiola atlantica. The sequence goes on along the minus strand of OY744533.1, from coordinate 59,023,734 downwards.
CTCTCATGCTTATATAGTTTGCCTTCGAAATATAGACATATTTTAATTTTTGTAAGTGGATATAAACTCATGTATAACTGTTATCTTGAAGACTTAATTTTACTCTTATTCTTATATAGTTGGCCTTCGAAATATAGACATATTTTAATTTTTGTAAGGGGACATAGACTGATGTAAAACTGTTATCTGGAAGACTTAATTTTACTCTTATTCTTATATAGTTTGCCTTCGAAATATAGACATATTTTAATTTTTGTAAGGTGGCATAGACTGGTGTAAAACTGTTATCTTTAAGACTTAATTTTACTCTTATTCTTATATAGTTTGCCTTCGAAATATAGACATATTTTAATTTTTGTAAGGGGACAGAGACTGATGTAAAACTGTTATCTGGAAGACTTAATTTTACTCTTATTCTTATATAGTTTGCCTTCGAAATATAGACATATTTTGATTTTTGTAAGGGGATATAGACTGATGTATAACTGTTATCTTTAAGACGTAATTTTACTCTTATTCTTATATAGTTTGCCTTCGAAATATAGACATATTTTAATTTTTGTAAGGGGACATAGACTGGTGTAAAACTGTTATCTTGAAGCCTAATTTTACTCTTATTCTTATATAGTTTGCCTTCGTAATATAGCCATATTTTAATTTTTGTAAGGGACATAGACTGATGTAAAACTGTAACTTTAAGACTTAAGTTTACTTTTATTCTTATATAGTTTGCCTTCGAAATATAGACATATTTTAATGTTTGTAAGGGGACATAGACGGGTGTAAAACTGTTATCTTGAAGACTTAATTTTACTCTTATGCTTATATAGTTTGCCTTCGAAATATAGACATATTTTAATTTTTATAAGGGGATATAGACTTATGTATAACTGTTATCTTTAAGACTTAATGTTACTCTTATTCTTATATAGTTTGCCTTCGAAATATAGACAGATTTTAATTTTTGTAAGGGGACATAGACTGGTGTAAAACTGTTATCTTTAAGACTATATTTCACTCTTATTCTTATATAGTTTGCCTTCGAAATATAGACATATTTTAATTTTTGTAAGGGACATAGACTGGTGTAAAACTGTTATCTTTAAGACTTAATTTTACTCTTATTCTTATATAGTTTGCCTTCGAAATATAGACATATTTTAATTTTTGTAAAGGGGATATAGACTTATGTAAAACTGTTATCTGGAAGACTTAATTTTACTCTTATTCTTATATAGTTTCCCTTCGAAATATAGACATATTTTAATTTTTGTAAGGGACATAGACTGGTGTAAAACTGTTATCTTTAAGACTTTATTTTACTCTTATTCTTATATAGTTTGCCTTCGAAATATAGACATATTTTAATTTTTGTAAGGGACATAGACTGGTGTAAAACTGTTATCTTTAAGACTTAATTTTACTCTTATTCTTATATAGTTTGCCTTCGAAATATAGACATATTTTAATTGTTGTAAGGGGACATAGACTGGTGTAAAACTGTTATCTTTAAAACTTAATTTTACTCTTATTCTTATATAGTTGCCTTCGCAATATATAGACATATTTTAATGTTTGTAAGGGACATAGACTGGTGTAAAACTGTTATCTTTAAGCCTTAATTTAACTCTTATTCTTATATAGTTTGCCTTCGAAAAATAGACATATTTTAATTGTTGTAAGGGGACATAGACTGGTGTAAAACTGTTATCTTGAAAACTTAATTTTACTCTTATGCTTATATAGTTTGCCTTCGAATTATAGATATATTTTAATTTTAGTAAGTGGATATAGACTTATGTATAACTGTTATCTTTAGGACTTAATTTTACTATTATTCTTATATAGTTTGCCTTCGAAATATAGACATATTTTAATTTTTCTAAGAGGACATAGACTGATGTAAAACTGTTATCTGGAATACTTAATTTTACTCTTATTCTTATATAGTTTGCCTTCGAAATATAGACATAATCTAATTTTTGTAAGGGGACATAGACTGATGTAAAACTGTTATCTGGAAGACTTAATTTTACTCTTATTCTTATATAGTTTCCCTTCGAAATATAGACATATTTTAATTTTTGTAAGGGACATAGACTGGTGTAAAACTGTTATCTTTAAGACTTTATTTTACTCTTATTCTTATATAGTTTGCCTTCGAAATATAGACATATTTTAATTTTTGTAAGGGTCATAGACTGGTGTAAAACTGTTATCTTGAAGACTTAATTTTACTCTTATTCTTATATAGTTTGCCTTCGAAATATAGACATATTTTAATTGTTGTAAGGGGACATAGACTGGTGTAAAACTGTTATCTTTAAGACTTAATTTTACTCTTATTCTTATATAGTTGCCTTCGAAATATAGACATATTTTGATTTTTGTAAGGGACATAGACTGGTGTAAAACTGTTATCTTTAAGGCTTAATTTTACTCTTATTCTTATATAGTGTGCCTTCGAAAAATAGACATATTTTAATTTTTGTAAGGGGACATAGACTGGTGTAAAACTGTTATCTTGAAGACTTAATTTTACTCTTATGCTTTTATAGTTTGCCTTCGAATTATAGACATATTTTAATTTTTGTAAGGGACATAGACTGGTGTAAAACTGTTATCTTGAAGACTTAATTTTACTCTTATTCTTATATAGTTTGCCTTCGAAATATAGACATATTTGAATTGTGGTAAGGAGACATAGACTGGTGTAAAACTGTTATCTTTAAGACTTAATGTTACTCTTATTCTTATATAGTTTGCCTTCGAAATATAGACATATTTTAATTTTTGTAAGGAGACATAGACTGGTGTAAAACTGTTATCTTGAAGACTTAATTTTACTCTTATTCTTATATAGTTTGCCTTCGAAATATAGACATATTTTAATTTTTGTAAGGGGACATAGACTGGTGTAAAACTGTTATCTTGAAGACTTAATTTTACTCTTATTCTTATATAGTTTGCCTTCGTAATATAGCCATATTTTAATTTTTGTAACGGACATAGACTGGTGTAAAACTGTTATCTTGAAGGCTTAATTTTACTCTTATTCTTATATAGTGTGCCTTCGAAATATAGACATATTTCAATTGTTGTAAGGGGACAGAGACTGGTGTAAAACTGTTATCTTGAAGACTTAATTTTACTCTTATGCTTATATAGTTTGCCTTCGAAATATAGACATATTTTAATTTTTGTAAGGGGATATAGACTTATGTATAACTGTTATCTTGAAGACTTAATTTTACTCTTATTCTTATATAGTTTGCCTTCGAAATATAGACATATTTTAATTTTTGTAAGGGGACATAGACTGATGTAAAACTTTTATCTGGAAGACTTAATTTTACTCTTATTCTTATATAGTTTACCTTCGAAATATAGACATATTTTAATTTTTGTAAGGGAAATAGACTGACGTAAAACTGTTATCTTTAAGACTTAATTTTACTCTTATTCTTATATAGTTTGCCTTCGAAATATAGACATATTTTAATTTTTGTAAGGGGACATAGACAGATGTAAAACTGTTATATTGAAGACTTAATTTTACTCTTATTCTTATATAGTTTGCCTTCGAAATATAGAAATATTTTAATTTTTGTAAGTGGACATAGACTGGTGTAAAACTGTTATATTGAAGACTTAATTTTACTCTTATTCTTATATAGTTTGCCTTCGTAATATAGCCATATTTTAATTTTTGTAAGGGACATAGACTGATGTAAAACTGTAACTTTAAGACTTAATTTTACTCTTATTCTTATATAGTTTGCCTTCGAAATATAGACATATTTTAATTTTTGTAAGGGGACATAGGCTGATGTAAAACTGTTATCTTGAAGGCTTAATTTTACTCTTATACTTGTATAGTTTGCCTTCGAAATATAGACATATTTTAATTTTTGTAAGGGACAAAGACTGGTGTAAAACTGTTATCTTTAAGACTTAATTTTACTCTTATTCTTATATAGTTTGCCTTCGAAATATAGACATATTTTAATTGTTGTAAGGGGACATAGACTGGTGTAAAACTGTTATCTTTAAAACTTAATTTTACTCTTATTCTTATATAGTTGCCTTCGAAATATAGACATATTTTAATGTTTGTAAGGGACATAGACTGGTGTAAAACTGTTATCTTTAAGGCTTAATTTTACTCTTATTCTTATATAGTTTGCCTTCGAAATATAGACATATTTTAATTGTTGTAAGGGGACATAGACTGGTGTAAAACTGTTATCTTGAATACTTAATTTTACTCTTATGCTTATATAGTTTGCCTTCGAAATATAGACATCCTTTAATTTTTGTGAGTGGATATAGACTTATGTATAACTGTTATCTTTAAGACTTAATTTTACTATTATTCTTATATAGTTTGCCTTCGAAATATAGACATATTTTAATTTTTGTAAGGGGACATAGACTGATGTAAAACTGTTATCTGGAAGACTTAATTTTACTCTTATTCTTATATAGTTTGCCTTCGAAATATAGACATATTTTAATTTTTGTAAGGGACATAGACTGGTGTAAAACTGTTATCTTGAAGACTTAATTTTACTCTTATTCTTATATAGTTTGCCTTCGAAATATAGACATATTTGAATTGTTGTAAGGAGACATAGACTGGTGTAAAACTGTTATCTTTAAGACTTAATGTTACTCTTATTCTTATATAGTTTGCCTTCGAAATATAGACATATTTTAATTTTTGTAAGGAGACATAGACTGGTGTAAAACTGTTATCTTGAAGACTTAATTTTACTCTTATTCTTATATAGTTTGCCTTCGAAATATAGACATATTTTAATTTTTGTAAGGGGACATAGACTGGTGTAAAACTGTTATCTTGAAGACTTAATTTTACTCTTATTCTTATATAGTTGCCTTCGAAATATAGACATATTTTAATTTTTGTAACGGACATAGACTGGTGTAAAACTGTTATCTTGAAGGCTTAATTTTACTCTTATTCTTATATAGTGTGCCTTCGAAATGTAGACATATTTCAATTGTTGTAAGGGGACAGAGACTGGTGTAAAACTGTTATCTTGAAGACTTAATTTTACCTTTATGCTTATATAGTTTGCCTTCGAAATATAGACATATTTTAATTTTTGTAAGGGGATATAGACTTATGTATAACTGTTATCTTGAAGACTTAATTTTACTCTTATTCTTATATAGTTTGCCTTCGAAATATAGACATATTTTAATTTTATTAAGGGGACATAGACTGATGTAAAACTGTTATCTGGAAGACTTAATTTTACTCTTATTCTTATATAGTTTACCTTCGAAATATAGACATATTTTAATTTTTGTAAAGGAAATAGACTGACGTAAAACTGTTATCTTTAAGACTTAATTTTACTCTTATTCTTATATAGTTTGCCTTCGAAATATAGACATATTTTAATTTTTGTAAGGGGACATAGACAGATGTAAAACTGTTATATTGAAGACTTAATTTTACTCTTATTCTTATATAGTTTGCCTTCGAAATATAGACATATTTTAATTTTTGTAAGGGGACATAGACTGGTGTAAAACTGTTATATTGAAGACTTAATTTTACTCTTATTCTTATATAGTTTGCCTTCGTAATATAGCCATATTTTAATTTTTGTAAGGGACATAGACTGATGTAAAACTGTAACTTTAAGACTTAATTTTACTCTTATTCTTATATAGTTTGCCTTCGAAATATAGACATATTTTAATTTTTGTAAGGGGACATAGGCTGATGTAAAACTGTTATCTTGAAGGCTTAATTTTACTCTTATACTTGTATAGTTTGCCTTCGAAATATAGACATATTTTAATTTTTGTAAGGGACATAGACTGGTGTAAAACTGTTATCTGGAAGACTTAATTTTACTCTTATTCTTATATAGTTTGCCTTCGAAATATAGACATAATCTAATTTTTGTAAGGTGACATAGACTGATGTAAAACTGTTATCTGGAAGACTTAATTTTACTCTTATTCTTATATAGTTTGCCTTCGAAATATAGACATATTTTAATTTTTGTAAGGGACATAGACTGGTGTTAAACTGTTATCTTTAAGACTTTATTTTACTCTTATTCTTATATAGTTTGCCTTCGAAATATAGACATATTTTAATTTTTGTAAGGGATATAGACTGATGTAAAACTGCTATCTTGAAGACTTAATTTTACTCTTATTATTATATAGTTTGCCTTCGAAATATAGACACATTTTAATTGTTGTAAGGGGACATAGACTGGTGTAAAACTGTTATCTTGAATACTTTATTTTACTCTCATGCTTATATAGTTTGCCTTCGAAATATAGACATATTTTAATTTTTGTAAGTGGATATAGACTTATGTATAACTGTTATCTTGAAGACTTAATTTTACTCTTATTCTTATATAGTTGGCCTTCGAAATATAGACATATTTTAATTTTTGTAAGGGGACATAGACTGATGTAAAACTGTTATCTGGAAGACTTAATTTTACTCTTATTCTTATATAGTTTGCCTTCGAAATATAGACATATTTTAATTTTTGTAAGGTGGCATAGACTGGTGTAAAACTGTTATCTTTAAGACTTAATTTTACTCTTATTCTTATATAGTTTGCCTTCGAAATATAGACATATTTTAATTTTTGTAAGGGGACAGAGACTGATGTAAAACTGTTATCTGGAAGACTTAATTTTACTCTTATTCTTATATAGTTTGCCTTCGAAATATAGACATATTTTATTTTTTGTAAGGGACATAGACTGGTGTAAAACTGTTATCTTTAAGGCTTAATTTTACTCTCATTCTTATATAGTTTGCCTTCGAAATATAGACCTATTTTAATTTTTGTAAGGGGACATAGGCTGATGTAAAACTGTTATCTTGAAGGCTTAATTTTACTCTTATACTTGTATAGTTTGCCTTCGAAATATAGACATATTTTAATTTTTGTAAGGGACATAGACTGGTGTAAAACTGTTATTTTTAAGACTTAATTTTACTTATATTCTTATATAGTTTGCCTTCGAAATATAGACATATTTTGATTTTTGTAAGGGGATATAGACTGATGTATAACTGTTATCTTTAAGACGTAATTTTACTCTTATTCTTATATAGTTTGCCTTCGAAATATAGACATATTTTAATTTTTGTAAGGGGACATAGACTGGTGTAAAACTGTTATCTTGAAGCCTAATTTTACTCTTATTCTTATATAGTTTGCCTTCGTAATATAGCCATATTTTAATTTTTGTAAGGGACATAGACTGATGTAAAACTGTAACTTTAAGACTTAAGTTTACTTTTATTCTTATATAGTTTGCCTTCGAAATATAGACATATTTTAATGTTTGTAAGGGGACATAGACGGGTGTAAAACTGTTATCTTTAAGACTTAATTTTACTCTTATTCTTATATAGTTTGCCTTCGAAATATAGACATATTTTAATTTTTGTAAGGGACATAGACTGGTGTAAAACTGTTATATTTAAGACTTAATTTTACTCTTATTCTTATATAGTTTGCCTTCGAAATATAGACATATTTTAATTTTTGTAAGGGGACATAGACTTATGTAAAACTGTTATCTGAAAGACTTAATTTTACTCTTATTCTTATATAGTTTGCCTTCGAAATATAGACATATTTTAATTTTTGTAAGGGGGCATAGACTGATGTAAAACTGTTATCTTTAAGACTTAATTTTACTCTTATTCTTATATAGTTGCCTTCGAAATATAGACATATTTTAATTTTTGTAAGGGGACATAGACTGATGTAAAACTGTTATCTGGAAGACTTAATTTTACTCTTATTCTTATATAGTTTGCCTTCGAAATATAGACATATTTTAATTTTTGTAAGGGACATAGATTGGTGTAAAACTGTTGTCTTTAAGACTTAATTTTACTCTTATTCTTATATAGTTTACCTTCGAAATATAGACATATTTTAATTTTTGTAAGGGACATAGACTGGTGTAAAACTGTTATCTTGAAGACTTAATTTTACTTCTATTCTTATATAGTTTGCTATCGAAATATAGACATATTTTATTTTTTGTAAGGGACATAGACTGGTGTAAAACTGTTATTTTTAAGACTTAATTTTACTCTTATTCTTATATAGTTTGCCTTCGAAATATAGACATATTTTAATTTTTGTAAAGGAAATAGACTGACGTAAAACTGTTATCTTTAAGACTTAATTTTACTCTTATTCTTATATAGTTTGCCTTCGAAATATAGACATATTTTAATTTTTGTAAGGGACATAGATTGGTGTAAAACTGTTGTCTTTAAGACTTAATTTTACTCTTATTCTTATATAGTTTACCTTCGAAATATAGACATATTTTAATTTTTGTAAGGGACATAGACTGGTGTAAAACTGTTATCTTGAAGACTTAATTTTACTTCTATTCTTATATAGTTTGCTATCGAAATATAGACATATTTTATTTTTTGTAAGGGGATATAGACTTATGTATAACTGTTATCTTGAAGACTTAATTTTACTCTTATTCTTATATAGTTTGCCTTCGAAATATAGACATATTTTAATTTTATTAAGGGGACATAGACTGATGTAAAACTGTTATCTGGAAGACTTAATTTTACTCTTATTCTTATATAGTTTACCTTCGAAATATAGACATATTTTAATTTTTGTAAAGGAAATAGACTGACGTAAAACTGTTATCTTTAAGACTTAATTTTACTCTTATTCTTATATAGTTTGCCTTCGAAATATAGACATATTTTAATTTTTGTAAGGGGACATAGACAGATGTAAAACTGTTATATTGAAGACTTAATTTTACTCTTATTCTTATATAGTTTGCCTTCGAAATATAGACATATTTTAATTTTTGTAAGGGGACATAGACTGGTGTAAAACTGTTATATTGAAGACTTAATTTTACTCTTATTCTTATATAGTTTGCCTTCGTAATATAGCCATATTTTAATTTTTGTAAGGGACATAGACTGATGTAAAACTGTAACTTTAAGACTTAATTTTACTCTTATTCTTATATAGTTTGCCTTCGAAATATAGACATATTTTAATTTTTGTAAGGGGACATAGGCTGATGTAAAACTGTTATCTTGAAGGCTTAATTTTACTCTTATACTTGTATAGTTTGCCTTCGAAATATAGACATATTTTAATTTTTGTAAGGGACATAGACTGGTGTAAAACTGTTATCTGGAAGACTTAATTTTACTCTTATTCTTATATAGTTTGCCTTCGAAATATAGACATAATCTAATTTTTGTAAGGTGACATAGACTGATGTAAAACTGTTATCTGGAAGACTTAATTTTACTCTTATTCTTATATAGTTTGCCTTCGAAATATAGACATATTTTAATTTTTGTAAGGGACATAGACTGGTGTTAAACTGTTATCTTTAAGACTTTATTTTACTCTTATTCTTATATAGTTTGCCTTCGAAATATAGACATATTTTAATTTTTGTAAGGGATATAGACTGATGTAAAACTGCTATCTTGAAGACTTAATTTTACTCTTATTATTATATAGTTTGCCTTCGAAATATAGACACATTTTAATTGTTGTAAGGGGACATAGACTGGTGTAAAACTGTTATCTTGAATACTTTATTTTACTCTCATGCTTATATAGTTTGCCTTCGAAATATAGACATATTTTAATTTTTGTAAGTGGATATAGACTTATGTATAACTGTTATCTTGAAGACTTAATTTTACTCTTATTCTTATATAGTTGGCCTTCGAAATATAGACATATTTTTATTTTTGTAAGGGGACATAGACTGATGTAAAACTGTTATCTGGAAGACTTAATTTTACTCTTATTCTTATATAGTTTGCCTTCGAAATATAGACATATTTTAATTTTTGTAAGGTGGCATAGACTGGTGTAAAACTGTTATCTTTAAGACTTAATTTTACTCTTATTCTTATATAGTTTGCCTTCGAAATATAGACATATTTTAATTTTTGTAAGGGGACAGAGACTGATGTAAAACTGTTATCTGGAAGACTTAATTTTACTCTTATTCTTATATAGTTTGCCTTCGAAATATAGACATATTTTATTTTTTGTAAGGGACATAGACTGGTGTAAAACTGTTATCTTTAAGGCTTAATTTTACTCTCATTCTTATATAGTTTGCCTTCGAAATATAGACCTATTTTAATTTTTGTAAGGGGACATAGGCTGATGTAAAACTGTTATCTTGAAGGCTTAATTTTACTCTTATACTTGTATAGTTTGCCTTCGAAATATAGACATATTTTAATTTTTGTAAGGGACATAGACTGGTGTAAAACTGTTATTTTTAAGACTTAATTTTACTTATATTCTTATATAGTTTGCCTTCGAAATATAGACATATTTTGATTTTTGTAAGGGGATATAGACTGATGTATAACTGTTATCTTTAAGACGTAATTTTACTCTTATTCTTATATAGTTTGCCTTCGAAATATAGACATATTTTAATTTTTGTAAGGGGACATAGACTGGTGTAAAACTGTTATCTTGAAGCCTAATTTTACTCTTATTCTTATATAGTTTGCCTTCGTAATATAGCCATATTTTAATTTTTGTAAGGGACATAGACTGATGTAAAACTGTAACTTTAAGACTTAAGTTTACTTTTATTCTTATATAGTTTGCCTTCGAAATATAGACATATTTTAATGTTTGTAAGGGGACATAGACGGGTGTAAAACTGTTATCTTTAAGACTTAATTTTACTCTTATTCTTATATAGTTTGCCTTCGAAATATAGACATATTTTAATTTTTGTAAGGGACATAGACTGGTGTAAAACTGTTATATTTAAGACTTAATTTTACTCTTATTCTTATATAGTTTGCCTTCGAAATATAGACATATTTTAATTTTTGTAAGGGGACATAGACTTATGTAAAACTGTTATCTGAAAGACTTAATTTTACTCTTATTCTTATATAGTTTGCCTTCGAAATATAGACATATTTTAATTTTTGTAAGGGGGCATAGACTGATGTAAAACTGTTATCTTTAAGACTTAATTTTACTCTTATTCTTATATAGTTGCCTTCGAAATATAGACATATTTTAATTTTTGTAAGGGGACATAGACTGATGTAAAACTGTTATCTGGAAGACTTAATTTTACTCTTATTCTTATATAGTTTGCCTTCGAAATATAGACATATTTTAATTTTTGTAAGGGACATAGATTGGTGTAAAACTGTTGTCTTTAAGACTTAATTTTACTCTTATTCTTATATAGTTTACCTTCGAAATATAGACATATTTTAATTTTTGTAAGGGACATAGACTGGTGTAAAACTGTTATCTTGAAGACTTAATTTTACTTCTATTCTTATATAGTTTGCTATCGAAATATAGACATATTTTATTTTTTGTAATGGACATAGACTGGTGTAAAACTGTTATTTTTAAGACTTAATTTTACTCTTATTCTTATATAGTTTGCCTTCGAAATATAGACATATTTTAATTTTTGTAAGGAACATAGATTGGTGTAAAACTATTGTCTTTAAGACTTAATTTTACTCTTATTCTTATATAGTTTGCCTTCGAAATATAGACCTATTTTAATTTTTGTAAGGGGACATAGACTGATGTAAAACTGTTATCTTAGAAGGCTTTATTTTACTCTTATACTTGTATAGTTTGCCTTCGAAATATAGACATATTTTAATTTTTGTAAGGGACATAGACTGGTGTAAAACTGTTATTTTTAAGACTTAATTTTACTTCTATTCTTATATAGTTTGCCTTCGAAATATAGCCATATTTTAATTTTTGTAAGGGGATATAGACTGATGTATAACTGTTATCTTTAAGACTTAATTTTACTCTTATTCTTATATAGTTTGCCTTCGAAATATAGACATATTTTAATTTTTGTAAGGGGACATTGACTGATTTAAAACTATTATCTAGAATACTTAATTTTACTCTTATTCTTATATAGTTTGCCTTCGAAATATAGACATATTTTAATTTTTGTAAGGGGACATAGACTGGTGTAAAACTGTTATCTTTAAGACTTAATTTTACTTTTATTCTTATATAGTTTGCCTTCGAAATATAGACATATTTTAATGTTTGTAAGGTGACATAGACGGGTGTAAAACTGTTATCTTTAAGACTTAATTTTACTCTTATTCTTATATAGTTTGCCTTCGAAATATAGACATATTTTAATTTTTGTAAGGGATATAGACTGATGTAAAACTGCTATCTTTAAGACTTAATTTTACTTCTATTCTTATATAGTTTGCCTTCGAAATATAGACATATTTTAATTTTTGTAAGGGGACATAGACTGATGTAAAACTGTTATCTGGAAGACTTAATTTTACTCTTATTCTTATATAGTTTGCCTTCGAAATATAGACATATTTTAATTTTTGTAAGGGGGCATAGACTGATGTAAAACTGTTATCTTTAAGACTTAATTTTACTCTTATTCTTATATAGTCTGCCCTCGAAATATAGACATATTTTAATTTTTGTAAGGGGACATAGACTGATGTAAAACTGTTATCTGGAAGACTTAATTTTACTCTTATTCTTATATAGTTTGCCTTCGAAATATAGACATATTTTAATTTTTGTAAGGGACATAGACTGGTGTAAAACTATTGTCTTTAAGACTTAATTTTACTCTTATTCTTATATAGTTTACCTTCGAAATATAGACATATTTTAATTTTTGTAAGGGACATAGACTGGTGTAAAACTGTTATCTTGAAGACTTAATTTTACTTCTATTCTTATATAGTTTGCTTTCGAAATATAGACATATTTTGTTTTAAATACAGACGAAAGTGTTTTTCTACGTTTCAGATTATAGGTGTGAAGCTAACAGAAGAAGAAAGAATTTATTTGTTTTCATGTTTTAAAAAGATGGAGCGACATACTGCTCCGTAGGTCAGGAATTCAACCACAATTAACCTGAACGATAAGCACCATCTAACCATACCACTGTTTGTCGTTTAATTAAACGCTTCAAGGAAACTGGCTCAGTTGCTGACCGTGAGAGATGTGGCCGACCAAAGAGTGCAACTGATTAAGAATCATCCACCATAGTTTTGGCGAATGTTGCTTAAATCCCCGTGAAATCAGTAAGGATAATAAGCCATGCTTTAATTGCAGGGAGTGAATAATTTTAGCAAATGTTAATCTAACGATCATTACAATAGATATGTGTATTTTATGCAAGCCTGGAATGTGTGCGACTTTGTGGACACCCTGTATATAACTTTAACATTCCAAATATATGTGGATTAAGTAGTCGAGTTTTTATATATTATATTTCTGCGTATCATTATGTCCTAATTCTACTTAGTTTTCCAATCACCTTGGTTTAAAACTGATATAAAATCTGTTTTCTTTTGTTGCATGCTATATTAATTATGTGAGATGCACTCTTGCATTTTTATTTCAGTTATATTTTTAGCTTCAGGACAGTAGAATGGCGCTAACCCTTTTGTTCATAATTGATTTTTCTCAATAAGCTTAGTTTCGGTGTGTGTTAGGTAAAAAAAAAGGTGGACTGGACGATACAAAGCCGTGATTGGTCGAAGAAGATCACGTGTTAAGTTAAAAAAGGGGGATTTTGAAATAGTTAGTTACGGCAGTTGGCGAGAGACCCAACGCATTCAGGCGGCAATGAGATTACACCTTTTTCGTAGGCAAGTGGAAAAGGAAATTACAGACTTCAGCTACGAAACATTAAATCCAATATCCCGGTTCATACACAGTTTACATGTGGATTCCCGATAAAGCCACCGAGACGATCACAGTACTAGAGCGTCCAGCGTTTATTAGTGGTTAGAATTGCAAGCAGGACAATTAAACAAGGCGATCATGTGTTGTCTACCAAATTGGGTGCACGTTGTTGTTGTTATCCGGCTTATGGTCCGCTAAATTCACGAATAAGAACTAATACGGCTTTTACTAAAAAAATATTTTTATTCAACTAAACTACTGGATATCCGCTGCCTTAATTAGAAGTTGCTTCAGGGTAGACCATCCCCACATAGATGCAAGCGTCTGTTTGCTCACAATTATTATATCCAAGTTAGCTCACTAAATTATAGTGAGCAACAACTGAACACACTCTCCTCTTTCTGAAAGTTAAACATATCCAAATTCAAACCACGTGCGAATTATATTTCCTTTTTCTACCCAGACTTCACAAATCCTCGGACGTGTTTCAAGCGGTTGATCATCATTTTTACAAAACTTAACAACTCTGACGCTGTTCCTCCAGACGTATTTCGCGGTCGTAGTCCTATACACACCCTTCTCGTTGCAGTCATCGGGGTTCCAAGATTAGTCCACACAAATATAAGTAAGATATATTTATACATTGTCAACATGACAATGCATGTATTTCGATTGTGTTGGGATATTTTTATGTATTATTTTGTCGATAATAATCTTTTCCCCCTTTTTATATCATGTCCCACTAAAGACTAACTCTCGTATACCTATCTTACGTGTGTCTTCAACAAGCTGTCTATGTGAGAATACACACATATATATATATATATATATATATATATATATAAATCAAGTTTTTGTTATTGTTTTTTCGATAGTGACAGCTTATGAAAGCTACCTTTTGATGAATCACTTCCTAAGTGATAAGAAAGGTAACTCCTTTCTATGAATTTTCTGCATTACGTCGCCCCATAAAGGGGTGTACATATTTATTTATAGATAAAAGTTATTCATGTACACGTGTTTCACGGTATCCACCGATATTCAGCATAGTCGACTTTGGCAAAAATAGAACCCACGACCACATTGTCTTTAGTCTAAAATGTTACCCGTGAGCTACGACGCCTCGCCTGAAATATCACCACTCTCAATAAAAACAATAACAAAATCTTAACTTCATCTTTAAGTGATAAAAAAAATATTACATATTTCAGTCAAGGTGTCGTAGCTCACAGGCAACATTTCAGACTACAGACAATGTGGTCGTGGGTTCAATTTATGCCAAACTCAGCCGCGCTGAAGATCGGTGGATACCGTAAAACAAGTGTACATACATATATATATATATGTGTGTGTGTGTGTGTGTGTGTGTAAATCAAACTGTTTATTAAATGTTACCCCTTTTTCTCTCTTATTCCGACACACATATGTAATCACGAAAACGCAACACGCAACCAAACACGTAATCGCTACAAACACGTCAAAATATGAAAATGAATGATAGGTATTTTACGCGCCCATATTTTTTTGCTAAAGTTTAAACAACAACTGAAATCTATTTAAAATATTTCTGTTTCACATGACCAAGATAATGAATCAGCTGCCCCGAAGACCATCACCGGTCAGTCACACCTAATAACTCGTTGCATATAGCGAATCATATCTACATTAAACTGTAAAATAATTACTGCTGACTAATATTTTTCGCATTCTCCTCGAATCATTTTCCGCTTATGTGTGGGCTTTATAGCATACCAATCTTTTTGGAGTCATTTGATGCTGAAACCCAATAATTTATGTCAATGGTTAATTGTACACCTTTAGTTAAATACAAGTTGCTATCTTACCCATAATGGGGTGGACATTGTGGGTTAATACCTTTCACAGCTGTATTAGTGGCTTTTCGTTTTTAACTTTCTCGAGTCATTTCAAGACAGAGAAAAATCAATAACATTGACCGGTAATCAAAAATAGCAAGATTCAGTTGACGTACGAATTTAGAAACAATATATTTGCATGAGAGAAAAAAAATCAATAATACTAAACGAATCTCGTCAAAAATAAAACAGACAAACAAAATACATTAAAAAAAACAATAACACGTACAGAATCAAGTTTGCATGCATTTATTATTTAAAATAATATTTAACAGAGAAAAATATTTCAGGTTTTTCTTGTCCAAGAAATGGTTTACTTTTAATTATTATCCTATGGTGCTATTCTTAAACAAGAAGTATATATATATATATATATATATATATATATATATATATATATATATATATATATTGCAAGTCTTCGTTAGCAAAGGCAAATAACTAAGATTTATTATAAGTTTGCATGAATCGCTAAAAAATCCGCTGTAAACGTAATAGTTAAAGTTGTCAGCATAACAAAAAATCCCATCCAAGGCAACTGGAATTATTTTTTTTATTTTGTCACTTTTAACCTTTAATAAACATGCTAATGATAACTACTTACTAATAATTCATAGCCATTGACCGCATAGAATTGATTGCCGCCATTTCCCCCTTCAATCATAAAATTACCCTAATTTGTAGAATCCGCTCTACTAGAAATATGCGTTTAAATATTATTTATGTATGTATTTTCTTCTGTTCTCAATCTTGTCATTTTTCGGTAAGATTTCGTCTGAAATTATAAAAAAACGGGTATTAAAGAAAATTGATTACAAAAGAAAAAACAATAAGCAAGAGTTATTTCCCCTTGCGATCATTACTACTTGAATAATGTAAAGCAATATTAATCATAACTTTTGTCGCAATTAGGGAAAAACTAATGAGTGTACTGTGATGATAGATAGGCGATGAGGAAGTGACTGCCTCCTTGCCGAGATGTAATAGTGTAAAATAACCTTATAATTTGTTCTATCATAGGATCAGAACAAGGACAGTATACATTCACACTTACCGGGTCAAAATCACCCGCGATGTCTTGCTTGTCTAGTAATCATGTGCAAGAGGTCAAAAGTGCATTCTCAGTGTTTGTGTTATTTTTAGGCGTAAGTAGATCGCATGCGTGGAAACGAAGCCGTTTAAAAAGAGGAAATATAACGAAAGTGTGGCAGAGTTAAAACGGAGATGGTAGTGAACAGACGAGAAAGAGATTTGCGCAAAGATTTGATAATTAGAGAAAGAATTGCAGTTGATATCGGTGTTCCGTTTTTTATGATTTGTCTTCAAGTTCTTGAGTTGTGTTTCAGCTGCAGTTTGATAACCAGTTTGTTAGTTTTGTTCCGTTTTTTATGAAGACGATTTTTCCAGGGGTTTAGACCTTCGTTAACATTTTACTCTGCCACAAAATATATTTGTTACATCTACTTGTAGATATTTGTGAAAAAAGAGCAATTTGTGCCAATATGGAAGACACTTTTTAGCTCTCATCTGCGAGAAACGAGAGTTTTTCTGTAAGTATTATTTTTTTATGTAAATAATTATTAATTTTAACATTTGGTGGATTTTGAGCAAAAGCTAATGGGGCAAATGTTAAAGATATTTTCAACAACAAAAAGCCATTTTTGTTCTTTTAAGGCAATTTTAACGACTCTTGGGGGGGGGGCATTACGTGATAAACTAATAAACTAAATTTGTAAAAAAAAATCAGAAAATTAAGGGAATTAAAGACTGACGGAATAACGGAATAACGGACAAAGGAATAACGGAATAACGAAAGGTATTTTACGATTAATAGAGGACACGAATAATACATTTTAAAATTATCAAATAAATAAAAAAAAATATTTACCGTCATTTGTCCGGATTTACTTGAATATACGCGACACATTGGTTGCAGACAGGGTTAGGTTAGTGATGATGCTGTCCTGCAAAATATAAAGATGAAAGGATTTCCATAAGTTGCGTCATTTAATCGGTTGGTTTAGTGATATGAAATGCTATTTCAAATTTAATCGTGATAGAAACGAGTCAGAAATGAAAATGAAACAATTCCTGCAAATCAGCTTTTCTGAGTTCTGGAATTTTATAAAATATAATATTTTGTACTATAATCTAAATGACTGAATGTGAAACTTGGGCTCATTTCTCGGACTAACAGTGAGCTCAAAACACCTTAATTCAAGTTAATTCAAGATAACACAACAGCAACACTATCTTTTATATACTGCATATGTATATGTGATCTCAGGAGTAAAGATAACTAATTTGCATATTGCCGTTGTAAAAGATAATTTATTAATTAACTATACTTTGTTATTGTTTTTTACTTCAATTATTTCTTAGATTTTTATATAACAAACACTTCTGTCTAGGAATATTGTGTTATTTCGTGAGAAATGTTTAGTAAATCAATAGAAATCAAAAATGCCAATGATGGTGGGGTTTCCGTTTTGGTTATAATGGCATGGTATGTGTTTATACATCACTATTGTGTTCCTTTCTAGCAGATTCTTTGAAGAAATTCACTTATGAGATTTTCAACAAGGTGTCAGTTAAAACAAAGCTCCCCTCCCCTCCCAATCACTATCATCTTTCTGTTCTTTTCTTAACGGTCATATTTAAAAGATAAACAAATTTGTATAAAAATTACTAAAATGTTAATGTTTATCTATTTTATACGAATAAATGTGAAAGTGTTTGTTTTGGGTTTTCAACAATGAAATGTTTATTATTTAAAAGTTTCGTTTCAAGGATTTTAATGGTCATCGATAGCAACCTTAAGTGTGACTAAAATACAAGTGCGTAATATGATGAAATGAAGAAAACACATATATATATATATATATATATATATATATATATATATATATATATATATATATGTATATATATATATATATATATAAACCCTAACTCGGAATGTTACTTAAACGAAACATTGTGCCAAATTAATTATTTTAACTATTTACCAGGGTATGCCAAGAATCTTACCAGTATAATTATTTACCGGGGAAATAATTAATTATTGAAATGTTTACCAAGGTATGTCAAAATGTGACCGGTATAATTATTTACTGGAAAAGTAATTACTTATTGGAACAATTTACCGGGGTATGTAAAGAACGTGACCGATTTTATTATTTACTGCTGGAGTAACAGTTTCGAACAGTTTATCAGGGTATTCAAGTATGTGATTGGTTAATTATTTACTAGGGAAGTAATTAATTATTGGATAGGTTTACCGGGGTATGGCAAGAATGTGACCGGTATAATTATTTACTGGTAGAGTAATTATTTATTGGAACAGTTTATCAGGTTATGTCAAGTATGTGACTGGTTTACTTATTTACTAGGAAAGTAATTAATTATTGGAACAGTTTATCAGGGTATGTCAAGAATGTGACCAGTATAATTATTTACTGGGGAAGTCATTAATTATTTGAACTATCTACCATGGTATGTCAAGTATGCGATCGGTTTAATTATTTACTGGGTTAGTAATTAATTATTGAAACAGTTTAGCAAAGTATGTCAAGAATCTGACCAGTATAATTATTTACTGTGGTAGTAATCAATTATTGAAACGTTTGCCAGGGTATGTCAAGAATGTGACCAGTATGATTTTTTACTGTTTTGTTACCTCAGTGTAACATAGCTTCCTATTCCAGTAACTTCTTTCCAAGAACCGCACGCTTGTGGAACTCTCTTCCTGCTGTCTGTTTTCCTCCGACCTATAATCTTGGTCTTTTCAAGACTACGGTCAATAGACACTTCCTGTCTTTACGATAATTATATTTGTTTTTATTAGCTCCTTACATCAAGTGGCTTCATGGCTTGTCTGGAGCGATTTTTGATAAAAACAAAACATAATAATTATTTTATAATAGTGTTACAGAATATCAGAACATAACATGATACCATCGATTCTGAGCTGTTTGTTTACGTTACATTTTGTTTCATTTCATAAAACTGTAACAGCTCGAAATCGATGGTATCATGTTGATATGTTATAATCTTATGTAACGCTATTAATAAATAAATATTATGCTCTGCAATACTATTAATAAATAAATAACTAGTATTTAGCTAAACTGCATTTCCGTATAAATAATTGAATTCGTTCAAAAGTATAGCAAACAAAATAAACAAATAAATTATATATATATATATATATATATATATATATATATATATATATATATATGAGAGAGAGAGGGAGAGAGAGAGAGAGAGGGGAAGAGAGATTACGTTATTTTGCTTAAGCTTGCATTATGGGTGAAAAGATTTGTTTTTTTAGAGTTCAATTTTTCATTATTTTATTTACCTTTGTGACAACTATTTTGACTGCAAATATCTAGAAGGCCGCATCGAACTGAAAAATACAAATAAAATTATCCGATTAAAAATAATTCAGAAAGATGAAAAAAATTAAACATAAAGATACGAATAAAATAGAATAAAATATATACAGCTATGGAGTAGGTTTTGATCAAATGTGAGTTTTGATTTCTTCATTCCGATTATACCTGGATGTAAATAACTTCTAATGCTCTCTTTACATGGCTTGTTGGACGTTGATATTTTTTACCAAATAAATTTGATTTAATTGATTTGAATTGGTCGTCAACGTTATCACATGTGGGTTTTGGTTCCTTCTCTACCCTATGGGTATTCGGGGGGTAAGATTCAGTTAATCTTAATGTATTTGCTGCAAATTAATGTAAGAAGTAAATCAAGCCCCAGAGCAAATAATGTAGTTATTTGTTGTTCTTTTAAACTACTTCTATTATTCCAGCCACAAAAGGGAATAAGAAAAAAAGGTCAGCTTCTGTGCGAATGTTACATCATCATTACGACCATGGTTACAACTGAGGAGTTCGGATGCATAACGCGAACAATCCAATTTGTTTCAATTGAGATGTAGACTTCGATTAAAAGCTTATTTTAATTGAAAGCAAATACAAAATATGGAAGAAGTACATGGCAAAAAAGCAAGAGAGTTTCTGCTCTGGGAATTAGATGTTGGAGTTATCAGATACGGGTTTCAAGTCCTCTTCCACCTCACAGGGATTGGAAGGAGAAGATGCAGTTCATGTTGATGTAATTGCTGCAAATCACTGTTAAGAAGTAAATCTAATCTCAGAGCAAGTAATGGAGTTATTTGTTATACTTTTTAATTACTTCTACCAATTCTAGCCACAAAGAGAATAAAAAAGAAAATATCAACATCTGCACAACTGTCACATCACCACTACGGCATCCTTTACAACTAGACGTCAGCAACTACTTTAGAGAGACGAGCGGCTGTTTCTGTCGACGAAAAATATCCGTGGGATCTAAGAATTCGCACACGCTCTGCTACAATGAATCATCTCCAATATTTATGTTTTTCGGCATTAAATAATCTTAAAAGGGGTGATATGCCGTTAAACAAACGAACCAAATCAACAATCTTCGTTTGAGATGTATTTACCCCCTGTGTCCACTCTAGTAGTAAACTACAGTCTGGTCTATCAAAATAAAATTGCACTCAAGCTATGGGCAATATAGCAACTGGTATTCAGCATTAAATAATCTCCAAAAGGTTGATATGCCGTTAAACAAACAAGCCAAACGGAACCAACAAATTTTCATTTGATGTGTCTATCCTCCTTTGCCCACTAGAGCAGTACACGACAATTTGTCCTGTCAGCTGCGATTATCCAGTAACGGTAAGAAAACAACCTCGGAACTCCCGTTTCCGGATCGGATAGACGCTGCGTGGTGCGCCATCATCTTGCAGTGGGTCTAAAGCTAGAAGAACTGGAGGCACCCATTTATCTCCAGGGCGAGTGTGGCCGAGCAATTATAATTCTTTTGTAGAGACGGCTTGAGTTGTCTCCCTTTGGGATAAATTAGTTTTTTGGTTAGAGTTATGTCCCTTGGAACCGGGAGTCCGTAGTGACAAAACAGTAATATCCAATTATCGTCACCAACATTAAATCTCGAGGCAAATCTTGTACAAAAACGTCTAGTCTATCAACATATAATTTCATCCGAGCCATGGGTTAGATAGCAACTTGTATTAAAAATAAAACTGTGTACAATGTTTCAGCATTAAATAATATCCGTTAAGCCGTTAAACAAACAAGGCAAACTGAACTAGCAGCCTTCATTTGATGTGTCTACCTCCTTTGTCCACTCGAGTAGTACACGTCAGTTTGGCCTGTCAATAAGGCAAACCAGAAAGGCCTGATAACTTCCTTTCCTGAATCGTAGGGGCGCTGCATAGTTCATATCTATCTTGCAATGGGTCTAAGGCTGACGAGCCTGGAGACGCCCATCCATCCCCAGGGCAAGTATGAACAAGTAGTTATAATCTAGGGAAGCCTTAGTTATTTCCCTTTGGGAGAAATTAGTTTTCAGACCGTGGTAACAAAACGATAATAACCAAATCTCATAACAACTCGTACGAACACGTAGTCACGAATTAAGACCGTACTTTTTCCTCTTTTGCTCACTACCTAACGAACGGAAGACATTGTTTCAGGGAAGGTCCGCGAAACAGACAAACACGTTATGGGAATATGTAAGCTTTGTCTTTGCGCTGAGCACATATATTTTACCTCTATTACCAATAACATGTGCATTTTATCTGTAATAGGACTGATGTAGTTAATTAGATGTGCCGTCTACACTTGCATGTCTCAATTATGCTTTTTATATTTTGCTAAAATAAACTATTAATAAGTAGTATATCTTTGTTAACTCACGTTTCTATTATATTTCATTACCGACGCGTACGTACTTTACAAGTAATGCACGGAATACTTTTCGGCACGCCACGTGTTTAAAAGATTCATTTGAATTCTCTACACACGCGTTGCTAACCGTGATAGAATAAGAATAAGAATATCAATGTTTTTATATTCTTCACATCAATTCTAATCAGTCGGTCACGGGTACTATCCTCCCCTTGACACCTTTGCCAATTATCTGCAAACCATATGCAACGGGTCCACTCAATCTTTTTAATAGAAATTAGGCACAACGAAACTTTTTCGAAGACATCGGCCGGCATGACTTAGGGCTGTCCAGTAAGGGATATAAACTATTTGATATAGATAAAAAAGAAAGTCTCAAATTCGAAACCCTGCTGACTTTTGTTGTTTTGAAAGTGCTTCAAATCAATTTGTTAAATTTATGATATTTATAATCTTAACTTTCATTCTAATCAGTCGATCATTGGTTCTATGCAGCCCCGCCTCACACTTGGCAAGTACCCCAAAAACATATGTTAGGTTAAAGGTCATAAGCTATAGAAGGTAGATAAAGAGAAAATCCCAAATTCAGAATCCTGTTGTGTTTTCAGAGTGCTTCCTTTTCTTATACACATTGTCTCTGGTGTTTTAAATCAATCTTATATCTGCCAAATTCGTGAAGTCGGATCTGAAAAATAAATAAAAACAAACAAATAAAAAGACGTAAATCAATAATGTTTTCAAAAGTTACAAGAAATTAAAACTTGATATTTAAATATTAGCAAGATGCGTCCATTAAACAGGTGAGTGTTGTGATGGTAATGTTATTTCAAACTTATGCGTGACAAACAAACGAAAATGCTATTTCACACATATGCGTGACAAACTAACGAAAATACCATTTCAAACTTATGCGTGACAAACAAACGAAAATTCTATTTCAAACTTATGCGTGACAACAAACCAAAATTCTATTTCAAACTTGTGCGTGACAACAAACGAAAATTCTATTTCAAACTCATGCGTGACAACAAACGAAAACTCTATTTCAAACTTATGCGTTATAAACACAAACTATCGTTTCAAACTTACGCGTGACAGACGGAACAACGGACAGAACATCTTTTTCCAGCTGATGCATGACAGAGCGATCGACATACAAAGCGATAACCCACCTCATAAAAAAAACAACAGCACTGTCCCCTCTAATATCCAAAACTTCCCTACCATTGGAGAGGCAGTAGAAATATAAGGGGCAAAGCTACTCGTCTAACGGGAATCTGATGAACATCCAGGAAGAAGTTAACATCAGTATCCGTCGTCCTCGGGTCTTCTCTACCTCTGTGTTTGGCAGGCAAAGGCGTGTCAGACGCGAAACCGCAGACCCATTGAGTATGAATGTTGCTTCTGCAAACGTGCAACTGATATTTTTAAAGGTTATCTCAGCCAAACCGTCCCCTCATTCGTATGCAACTGCTGAGGTTTTCTGCACTGAGTGTGCTGGGTAAAACCTGTCAATATTGCGGGTATAACGAATAGTGAATCCCATCGACTTGATTGAAAATCTTCTCGAAAGATCAGCTAAGTTTTCTGTTTCACCGTTTTAAATGTATCTGGCATTTTTACTAATCTCAATGCTACCAAACGAGCTAGTATTAAACCTGTTAAACTTTGGTTTTTATATGTCCTAGTGTCTGCCTATTGAGTTCCCACTGAAAATTTTTTTGAACTCTCATGCTGGCCTGAAGTTTAGCCTTCTTATTTCTATTATTTATGCTTACTTGCGAGAGGGAAACCTATCCTTAACTTTCTGTTCCCTTTTTAGCATTAAATTGAACTTATTCTATCTACATATGTACATATATATATATATATATATATATTCATATGTTTATATATATGTATGTGTATGTTTGTGTATGTGTGTATATATGTATATATATATACGTTATATTGGAAGTATTATTTCTATTTTTTATTTTATTTTATTTTATTGTTTTATTTATTTTTATTTTTTATTTTTTCTTTATTAACCTGCGGGGTCCAGGAAATACCCCACTAGTTAACGGGCGCAGGCTATTTTTACCCCTCTCGGAGTGTTGGACCCGTAAGACCTTGTAAGGCTATCTATCTAAGAGAAGGAAATCTCTGACAAAAAAACCTTGCTACCATCTATTTACGCCGTGGCAGTAAACCGTTGGGGAGGGAGGCCTCCTTAGTCTTGATCGACAACCTTCCTAGAGTTGGAATCTCGAACAAAATATCCGGTTTACAAACCTACAATTGCTTAAGGAGTAGATAGGTTCTGCCTATCGCCGGCCCTTGCACTCATTCTTTGTTTATTAGTCAGGCGCAGAGGTAACAGCACAGGGACCCCTCTAAACGCTTAGTGCCTAGCCTTGTTTCCTTATTAGGACAATGAACGCCGTTCTCCTTCTCTCTATTTGGGCAACTTGGGGAAAATTTTCTCGTCACTAAGTCTTACATGACCAGTCTGGGTCTCTATTGTTCCGACAGGTTGAGGGTACAAGTTAGACAGCTTGTCTGGCTGCTGTTTCCGACTGAAAGCAAGGAGCCCAATCTCTTGGGTAGCGCCAGGAACGGCTGCTCCATCATCAGTTGCATAATACCGTGGGTAGTTGTATGTGCCATGTCGCGCATGGAAAGGAACCCTGCAATTATCTCCGGTGGGCTTTCCCGAGGCCACAACCCCCATGGACAAAGTCGTGACTAATGGACTGGTTGTGTGAGCTTATTGGCACCAAACAAGTACCCACCTTGGCCAACCCACTCTATAATCAAAACAAACATGTCATTACAAAGAAATAAAAGCAAAACTAAACCAGATACCCAACAAAAAAACACTTTCGCCTCCGCCTTTGAGGCTCGCATTCACGAATATCCGGGGACTTAGAACCAACATCAACGACGTAGAAACCTTTCTCCTGACAAATTCCCCGGATATCCTAGCTCTAAGTGAAACTAATCTTCAATCCTCAATCTCCTCTCACTACTTTGACATGACTGACTACCTCCCACTATACCGTAAAGACTGACAGACATATGCACGGGCTAGGAGTTTTTGTTCGGAACACCCTCCCCCTGACTAGAGAACATATGCTAGAATCGGATGACCACGACTACATGTGCTTGAGATTGACTTTACAGCACAGCGACAGCTACTTATATTTCTTATACCGTTCCCCGTCGACCCAGGACTGTACTCTGCTAAACTCTGTCTCTGTAAGCATAGATAGAGCACTCTTAATTGACTCGAATGCCCAGATACATGTATTTGGGGATTGTAATGCCCACCACCGTGACTGGTTGGGATTCTCTAGCCTTACTGACGCAGCCGGTAACTCTACGTATGATTTCTCCTTGGCTCACTCCCTCTCTCAGACTGTCGATTTTCCGACCCGCATCCCCGATCGAGTAGACCAACAAGCCTCACTTCTAGACCTTTTCTTGACCTTAATGCCCGAGGCCTGTGTGACGAAAGCCCACTTGGGAATGCTGATCCAATTGTGCTAATGATACATATCACCCTAAAAAGTCGTCCAAAAGCTGATGAACCGTTGCTCAAAACAACGAGATAATACGAGCAGGCTGATTTTGAGTCAATCAGATATTACATTAGCGACGCCCCATGGAGGAAACCTTCCCACTCCCTGCCAACCAGTGTGCAAACGAACTAACTGAATGGGTCAAAGCAGGCATTGAAGTCTACGTCCCCATGCGAAAATTCTTTAGCAAGCCTCACTCTCCGCAATGGTTCACTTCGGAATGTGCAGCTGCCATTTCTGAGAGACAACAAGCATTCCGTAAATTCGGCCGCCATAAGTCAGCTACTAATAGACATAAATTCATAGAGTCAAGAAATAATTGCAAGGCCGTGATAGGTGAAGCAAAGAGAAAGTATAATGAGTTAACAAAAAAACGCATCCAGTCACAGAAACTAGGTACTCGTGATTTCTGGAAAATCTACAATAGTGTAGTGAATAATGGTCAATCAACGATTCGCCCACTATCAAACCACAATGATGTCGTTTGCACGGCCACTGATAAGGCTGAACGACTTGCCCAACGCTTCGCTTCTAACTCTACTTTGGACTCAGATAACCACCCCCTCCCCAAATTCCCATTGCTGACCGAATCCACACTTGATAACCTGGTTATCACCCCATCCCAGGTCAGAGACATCATAAAAAACTTGACACCTCCAAAGCTTGTGGGCCTGATCTTAGACCTGTAATAGTAATAAAGAAATGCTCTGCTGAACTGGCCCCTGTCCTTTCCAAACTCTACAATAAATGTCTAGCTGAATCTTGCTTCCCCGATAGCTGGAAAATTGCTTCTGTGGTACCAGTCTACAAGAGTTCTGGGAATAGAACCGATACTCAGAACTATCGCCCAATCAGTCTGCTGCCAATCTTTGCTAAAATCTTTGAATCCTTAATCAATCTAGCGATAGTACGGCACCTAGTTAATGCTAAACTTCTTTCTGACCGCCAGTATGGATTTAGACAAGCACGATCTACTGCAGACATCCTAACGATCATCTCGGAACGTATGTATCATACACTCGACAAGGCAGGTGAAGCTAGGGCAGTAGCGCTTGATATATCCAAGGCCTTCGACAAGGTATGGCATAAGGGGCTTCTCCTGAAAATACGCTCATACGGTATTACTGGGCAATGACTAAATATAATTAGATCCTTCCTAGACAAAAGAAAAATCCAGGTTGTCCTCGATGGCCGTTCATCTAAGCAACATGACATAAATGCTTGTGTACCCCAGGGATCTATCCTTGGACCTTTACTGTTCCTGATCTTCATAAACGATCTCCCTGATGACGTAGAGTCTGAGATTGGTTTATTTGCTGACGACACCACACTTTACTCTCGCCATGTTGGTAAAACAGACGCGATCATATCCGAGGCAATGGCTGAATCTTTAGAAAATGACCTCCAGGCTGTAGTAGATTGGGGTCATAAATGGTTGGTAACTTTTAATGCCGCAAAGACAAAGCTCCTTTCCTTCAATAACTACAAGGAACCTATTCAACCACCGATTGTCATGGCAAATAACACCCTACATGAGAGTTCATCATTCAAACTCCTCGGCCTAACCTTCACAGGTAACATGAATTGGAACAAATACATTGAAGACATTGCCAAGGCTGCCGCAAAGAAGGTTGGCTCCCTCTACCGTGCTAGACACCTGACATTATCCTGTATCTCTACAAAGTCACCATTCGCCCATGCATGGAGTATTGTTGTCACATCTGGGTTGGTGCATCATCTATTAGTCTCTCCCTCCTTGACAAGGTCCAAAAAAGAATCGACAACCTAACAGGACCCTCACTGTCAACCAAGCTTCAGCCTCTGTCCCATCTCCGCAATGTGGCATCCTTGTGCTTGTTTTACAAATACTTCAATGGATTATGCTCCGATGATATGGCTACTCTGGTGCTCCCTCGACGTAAATTCCCTAGACTAACTCGACAATCAACTAAATCTCATTCATTCACTGTGGAGGTCCCCTAGATGTCGGGTAGCCTTCTACTCAAATAGCTTCTTTCCTCGTACTGCTGGCATCTGGAACTCTCTCCCTGCCCCCTGTTTTCCCGACAGAACAGACATGCAGAAATTTAAAACTAATGTAAACAGACATCTCGCTGCGCAGATCCCAAGTTAGGTTGACCCCCCCTTCCTTCTCCCTTTTTCTTTTCTCAGTAGCCCATTACGTCTACAGTGGCGGCTTGCCTTGTTTGGGGTGAACTATGTTAAAAAAAAAAGTTACGGACAACTAAGAGGACTTCATGCAGACCACAAAATCGTGAAGCATAATCATCGTGAGCTCTGTGCAGACGTCTGATCTCAATAAACACAACAAACAAACGATAATAATGAATCGGCGTGATATGTGCCGGCAAAATAGGAATTTAAATGGCTTTGTACCAGATTAGACTGAAGAAAATCAACAATCTAATATATAAATGTTGACTTTCTTGTGGGGTTGTTTGCCAATCATAGCCTTAATCCTACAACTTCAATATATCCGTTCTGTTTCTACCATAATCATCAGGCTATGTTTTAAAATAACGTATTGCGAATAAATCATACAGAAAACATACCCAATCCGGATCGATATTCTATTTTTGCTTGGTGATGTTAAGAAAGAGAGAGCAGGAGTGAATATTCTCCTACCCAAATAAGTACTCATTCTGTCATTCATTGTCAAGCGGAACCTTTTTTCAGTAACAGTCATCTTTAACTATGCACGAAATATCCATTTCAAATATATTTTTAATAATTATTAAATGGTAAAAATAGTATACATAATTTAATTCATTAAAAAATACAAATAAAGGATAAAACATATTCTAAGCAGAAATAATTTGCAGAAATAATTTGCAGAAATAATTTGCAGAAATAATTTGTTTTATTATGATTTCTCGCATTTTTAAATGTATTTAAGATTGCACTGTTTTAGACAGAAGGACATAATTTGATTTTGGAACACTTCATGTTAAAATAGGTAAGGACGAGGTTTTCTTTTTACTTTGACGATATTAGACTAAGCATCAATCACCATCTTTTCTGATCCGACGATGTCTTTTTTAATGTGTGTGACAGGTGATAACGTATGCACGAACAAGAAATGCCTGATCATATCATTATATAGATGAACTAAAATAATTCCTGCCTGAGCATATCATTATATAGATGGACTAAAATAATCCCTGCCTTAGGGATGGTAAAATTAATTCCTCGAACAGTTTTTTACCACTTTCATGTCCTCATATGAAAATTAAAATCAAGAGAAAATGGATCCAATTCAATGAAAATCTGATATATTTTAATTTTCAAATGGGAGGTTATGCCCATAATATACCCCTAAAACACTATAAAATGCTCCAAAGAAAGTTAAATTTGGTAAATATGTTATTAATGTATAATACCTATTTTAAATTTCACCAAAATCGGAACTATCTGAATTTTAACGAAGGGCTTCCACCCTCTCTTTGCCCCTTTGTATAAAACTAAATCAAACTAAATATAGACCACATTTAGATCCTTTGCTCTTAGGAGCTCTGTTCTAAACTCCATAATGATTTGTTAATTAGTTTGGGAGTGTATCCTGTACATACAAATATAGAAACATATAAACATACATACCTTTTTAAAGATATATATATATATATATATATATATATATATATCAAACAGTCTGTATGTGGATGACTATATAAAGCTCCCTCCCGGGGTAGAGCTTAATTTGTAAGGATATCGCCAACTGCCATTAGCTTTAAGGCATAGCTCATTAGGTATAACTAATTCGAGCCACTGCAATTGCAATGTTTACATTGAGATATATCTTACATTCAGTCAGTGTCGCATGATAGGGGTTAGAAGCGCCGACCGTCAGCTCGACGGTCGAGTTTCAATCCCGGCTTGAGACACTAACTGGTCTAGCCGCACTGATGAGCTGTGAAACAGCGAAACAGTCTGTATGTGGATGACTAATATATATATATATATATATATATATATGGAGAGAGAGATTTAACGCAAGATTAACGTAAGTTTAATAATGTATATAATTCAAATTTGGAAGGTAAACTAGTATTTTTTTTTAATTAACGTATGTTTTATCTATTAATATGTAAAGCTAACGAATATTTGATATTCTAGTTTGTATGTGTTTAGCGACCGCGTGTTCGGGTTTATCTTTCCCGATCACGAGGCCGCCATTTTGTGTACTGTGTTCTTGGGGATAACATATGTGTGTGTCGAGGAAAAAGAAAGTGACAATAGTGAATAAACAGTTAGGTTTACATACATGCACACTTACTCTCATATAGACAGTTTGTGAAAGACAGCGTAAAACGGGGTTAGAGCAGCATGTAATGTAGTACACTTTATAATACATAAAGGAAAGATCAACAGACATTAGTGCCATAGAAGTAATACATTACTCTCCCAATACAATAAGAAATACACATGTGTTACAAGGGTCGCAGATAGAGAATAATATGCTTAAACAATATGTAAATAAATTTTACTTACTACGGTGTGGTGTTCTGGGAGTCAAGGCGGGTGCCCCCAGAAGAGTCGCTATGTGAAGATGGGCAGTCGGTTGGGACACGCGCGATAGTAACGAAAGACCAGCCAGAAAAGAGATAGTCCTTTTCTGAATTGATACACATAGTATTATAGTGGGATCAGTTTTATTTTGCATTGCCTTTTAGCCCTGTCAGTGTACGTACCTAGGGGTGATGTGCACAAAAATTGTTCGTTCGTATCATTTGGATTATTCGGACTACCATTCTCATCTTCGTTCTTATTTTCACGGGGTCAAAGTTAGCTAGGAACAAAGTGTAGTTTCGGTTTTGATACTATACTTCATCTCTCCTGTCCTCGAACAGTGAAAAAAATCCTTCTAAGCTGAGTCATTTTTTTTTTAAATTATCCAAATCCAGAGTGCCCTTTTTTGGGGGGAGTTGGATTTTCCCCACATAAAAAACGCTATTTTGTCTAACTTGGCAGTCATAAGGAGGCAAGTAAATAGGTGCACACGCTAGGTTATTCATTTAGAGATATCCAGTTCCACGAATTGGGGTCCTTGGGATGTGACAAAACTAAAAATAGTCAATAAGGAGTTCTACTATTCTGACGGATGGGCAGAACAGATATTACAATTTGATCCCTTTTTGTTTTTTTTGTTTTTTTCGTCTTTATTTTGTCATTTTCCGTGATTGAAACGGAAACAGCCGAAAATTCGACGCCGGACTTTACCAGAAACACTACTGAGGAAAAGTAATGGTTGATAATTTTGTTTAAGGGGTGGGGCTAGGAGGTAGGGAAGAGAATAGCGGTTTTATTTACTCCTCCCCAGGAGTTAGGCACAAGGCCAGTTTTATCTTACTCCCACAAGTAAGATGTGACCCAAGATCGGGTCGAGAAAGTGGGGTTTGAAAAGCCAGCGCTCGAGAGGTGAGCACTCTGGGCATTTAAAAATTGCCTGGGCAGCCCCGTCGGCATTCCCCGGTAGGGGCGCCTCAGACAGTAAGCAATAAACTTACTCCTCCCCAAAGAGGGAAGGTAAAGCCTGTGAGGGTGGACAGGCGTGCAGTATCCATCGGAACAGAAGAGAATAGTGGTATCGCATCAGTAAAGAAAGAAGGTTTTATTTCAGAGCAAGCGGGAAGAAATAATGGTTCATATCTCGATTTAATCTGAAAGTAACTATAGAAACTAAATTCTAAATTTCTGTTTTGATCGCGGAAATGACGAAATAAAGACGAAAGAACAAAAAAAAAAAGGATCAACGCGTAGTATAAGTTCTACCTTACGTCAAAAGAGGAGAACTCCTTTTCGATTGCAGAAATTTAAAATTAACTAGAACAACTTAATTCTAAATGGAGATGTATTATATATACTCAACAAAAAGGATGACTTACTCATAAAATGAACTTTTATTTGTACTTACCTCACCTTCTATTCTTCTTGGATATTGGAGGCAGCCATTGCAGCATCTCCTACCTGGAATATATGGAACATTATATTTAAAAATAATATATATATATATATATATATATATATATATATATATATATATATATATATATGATAGCTTAAAAGTTTACATATTAAAAACATTTTTATTCATACAATTGTTTCTGCTCATTTCAAAGCATTTCGAATGCCTTTTGAAATTGTTTGAATCTTTTTTATTTAGTTTTGCTAATGAAAGGATGCAACCCGGATTTTTTTCGTTTGTTTGTTTCGAAAAAGATAAATAACTGAAATAAAGGAAGGAAAAGTTTGGATTTTGGATTTTTTTTTCTAGGTTTAATTTGATTGGACTTTTATGACT
The DNA here is from genome assembly GCA_963556195.1 of Sepiola atlantica. Classification (NCBI taxonomy): domain Eukaryota; kingdom Metazoa; phylum Mollusca; class Cephalopoda; order Sepiida; family Sepiolidae; genus Sepiola; species Sepiola atlantica. Next base: position 58,991,436 of record OY744533.1, on the reverse strand, counting down.
TTGATAGAAGCCTTTTGAAAACATAACTTGAATTTATTAATTATCAAGAAAAATGTGTGTTTTGAAATCGACAGAAACAATTGTTTGAATTAAGATGTTTTTTTTAATATAAACTCGGAACATTTAAGTCATTATATATATTAAGCTTTATTAATATAAACACTGTTGAGCTATTAAACCACTTTTTTATGAATTCAACGGAATTTAAATTATATATATAGATACATACAAATATATACATACATATATACATATATATATATATATATATATATATATATATATATATATATATATAATGTAAAAATCAACTTCTAAGAAACGGTCGATCAGTTATGAATTTTAAAACCGAGTCGAATCAAGATAATAGACTTTGTACATAAAAAGACTCAATGTCTTTTCAGATAGAGCTTCATAACAATAAGAAATAATAATAATAAAAAGTTGGATTATCTGAACGCTTTACTGCACTGTCATACCATTTATGGAATTAAAAAGGAGGTATTTCACTCCTGACGCAATCCTCTACCTGTATAAGAGCCAAATACGCCCTTAGATGGGGAGGTACTGTTGCTACACCTGGGGAGGTGCTGCTCAGAGCACCTTTCCTGCCGTGACAGAGTACAAAACCAACTTCGAAATCTAGTTGGTGATGCCTCTTCTCCTCCCTACTACCTCTTTCTTACAAAAAAGATGTTGCTAGTCTTTCTCTACCCTATCGTTATTTTCATGGCAGATGCTAGAATGAGCTTCAATCTATGGCCCACCCTGTAAAACATTCACAACAAACACTCGTCGTCTACAACAACTGTCAATAGTTTTCTCTTTCTCGCTATCTAAAACTAAACGAATCTTCCATGAGCAGAGTTTCTTTCCTAGAACTACCCGTCCGTGAAACACAATAACGCGAGGCTGCTTCCCAGCTGACTACAACATGATCGTTTTCAAGTCCAATGTAAACAAATTCTTGTTGAGCCTCCCGTTTGAATAATCAAATCCTGACCAATCACCACCATCATTACTGATCATCACAATGGTGTGTCACTGTCCCCCTGATACTCATTTAACCCTTATCCTCGAATGGCTTTTGGGCGTTCATAAGTGGGGCCACCTCAGTAACAAAACAAAATAATTTTTTTAAAAACTCTTATTTTTTTAAACTAATGAGAGAAACAAAAACAGGTAACAATTCTCCTAAAATATGTCTTAACAAGTACTAAAAGCTGACGCAGGGGTCTTTGTCGACCTTTTCAAATTTAACAATGATCTTACTAGAAACAAAGAGAAGACTGAACCGACACAAACCAACCGTTTTAATAAAACATGTAATAATGAAGGAATGCTGTCTAAATGCAAAATTATCAAAAGTAAACAAAAAAAAAACCCAAAAAAACACTGATGTGCATGAAAAACAAAAACAAATAAAAACATTGTACGCCTCCCCGTTAATGGACTGAACTAAAGCATAAATGTTTTTCAGCAGTAGATAGTCCCCAACAGAGTTTATATGATGTAAAACAGACAAGCCTTACCATAAACCCAAACAAATATGATCATTTCATATAAATATCGAATAGAACTTACCTTTCCACCATATGCCAGGTCTATTGCATGGAGTGCATCTTGGCATCACTTAAGGAAACAATATAAAAAAAACATTCATTAATCTATCATATTATAAGTGAGGTTTGGTGTGTGTTTGTAATACTCCCAGAACTTTTTACCTTAGCCTTCCCCCGATCCAAACGGGTGAGGATTTGGTAATAGTAATGCTTATAGCAGCGCATATTTTTACTTTTACCCCTCAAAATGTTATCGTAAAAATGATATAGAGTCGCTATTACAGTATTATATTAACAAAAATAATAACCCCCCAAAATGTTACTGCGCATGTGCGTTAATCTGGCCTAAATTTAAATTCCGTCAAACTTCTACTCTTTTGTAAGCCGTTACGATATTAAAATTAAAAAAAAACTTGTCTTCTTCATAAATTATACATTTTACAAATCAATAAATGGGTAAACCTTACGATTGGCGACATAGATTATTTTAAAGGAAATACCGTTGAAAATTAGTAAAACAACAATTTATTTGGGTTTACCTACTCATGTGTGACGTATTTGCATTAAAAAATAATATTTAATAGAAAATATAAGCATGTGAATCTACCGTAAATATTGGTTATGAGTAAAGTAATAAGCGGCCAGACATTTTATTATTTCTGGAAATGACTCAGATAAATAAACTTAAAAGTGGTTTCGTTGATATGACATTTATCTTTGTCACTTACATTCCGGTTGTAACTTAGCATGCTTATAATTGCTTTAGACTAACTGTATTTTCTTTAAAAAAATTATGCCACCAATAGTAACGTTTACCAAAAATGCCTATGATTTAATTAAAATTGTATTATTTTTACGATAAAAAAAGAATAGATCGTGTGGGGTGGGGGTGTATAAGCTCAAGGCGCCGGCACTGGTCACTCGGAATAGTATTTAAAAGAACATGGCATTAAACTATAGTCATCGCTTTTTACACAATTTTACTTATTTATTTATATGATTTTATTTACTTATTCATGGAATAAAGAACACAGTAGATAAAATAAAGCTTTATAAAGTTATTTCTGTAGTATATTTAAAAAATGACTGCTGTAAATATTGGTTGTGAGTACCGTAATAAGCGGGAACACATCTTGTTATTTCAGGAAATAAGGTACCGGATCTGACCGGAAATAACTAAGATAAATGAAATTAAAAGTGGGTTCTTTGATTAGACATTTATCTTGATCACTTCCGGTGCGGTTGTTTTTGACTAATTTCCCAACTGTATTTCCTTTAAAATAATGTGTTGCCAGTAGTAACGTTTAGCAATAAATGCTAATAATTTAATCAGAATTGTACAATTCTCATATTCTTGCGATTAAAAAAGTTAGCAGTCATCATAGATCAAGAGGGTAGATGTATAAGCTCATAGCGCCGGTACTGGTCTCTCAGAAGAGGATTTCAAAGAACATGACATTACATATAGTCATCGCTTTTTACACATTTTGATTTGATTTATTCATATGATTTTATTTATACATTAATGGAATGAGGAAAGAGTTATTATAGCCGAACAATACCCAGGCTTACTCACAAATGGATGTACAATATGTCTGGCTTACAAACTAATGGCCACTGCAGGTTTTTTTCATTCAGCGATTGAGAGCCCGAACCACTTAATGTTTGAATGCTAGATCCTATTGGCAGATGGTCACTACATTGCGCGACATAACAAGGTATGTAGCTATCTTCACTGGAAAATATGTGGAAAGATGTAACTTGACAGATCGCAGAATATATGGGAACACGAAACACCACCCATAACAGTAAAGGGAAAAGTAACTGTATTCTATGACAAAGTTACAAAGGCCAATAGATACATAAAAGACAAGGCCGTTTAACCAGACCTCGTAATGTGTAACGAAGAGGGACTTAGGCATTGAAAGAAATTAATATTATACCAGTTTTGAAGAGCCAACTTGATGGTAAAACAACTGAAACAATACCTTGAATCAATACCTGGTAAGCCAAGCACCAGTGAAATTCAAAGCTCTCGAATACAAATACAGCCAATAAAAAAGAAATCATGTGCTAGCCCCAAGTTAGAGTCCTATAATATCTAAAAAAAATTAACTAAAATAAAATAAAACAAATGACATAAAATAAGGTTGTAGCTATAAAATAAACTGTTTATTCATTTATATCTGTAGTATATTAACAACGTGACTCCCAGTACACACACATCTCAGTGTGAGACACTTGCCACGTCTCGCTACACTGAAGAGCCGTGATACAGCGAAACAGTTAACTGTAGATAGAACATTTATATATATTCAAAGGAAACATTATTTATTTTTATCAAAATTAAAATGGGTGGCGGATTGAAAAGAAAAAAAAATTGCTAAAATTTTCCTGTAGGCCTTATCGTTTTTTTTCTCTCTCAACTGATTTCTTCAACTACAAATATTGTTTCCACTCATT
>OY744533.1:58974911-58984911 GCA_963556195.1 Sepiola atlantica | reverse complement strand
CGTCTCTAATACTCGCGTGACGTCAGTCACACGTGTTCTCGTTAAAGTCTCGCAGCGTCACGTTACTCCTTCTTTCCTTATTAGGTTGCAATACCAGAAGCAAGACGCATTTTAGAATAAGACTTCTGCATGACATGTATAACATCAATTCGCCGAGACTTTTCCAAAATGACGAGCAAAGTACCCTGAAAAGAAAAATGGAAATTTCACGGTGAATTAAAGAAAATATTTTTTGATAAATAATGAAAATTTACAGAATTTTATTATTTCTAATTATTTTATATATATTTAATTTGTTTTATTTATTTAAATTTAAATACTTCAAGACATTTGTGTCTTGTTTCTAAATATTACGTCATTACAAAATGATGATTATTAAATTGGAGGCAGACCTTTATAATAGATATAGAGATACAAAAGAAAGCAGACACATCCAAGACGAACAGAAACGGAGCGAAACCGATATGTGGATACTGAGAAGAAAAGAGTGAGACCCATCATTTTATAGATAGATAGGTAGATATATATATATATATAGATAGGTAAATAGATTATATATATATATATATATAGATAGATAGGTAAATAGATTATATATATATATATATAGATAGATAGGTAAATAGATTATATATATATATATATATAGGTAAATAGATTATATATATATATATATAGGTAAATAGATTATATATATATATATATATATATATATATATATAGGTAAATAGATTATATATATATATATATATATATATATATATATATAGGTAAATAGATTATATATATATATATATATATATATATATATAGGTAAATAGATTATATATATATATATATATATATATATATAGGTAAATAGATTATATATATATATATATATATATATATATATATATATAGGTAAATAGATTATATATATATATATATATATATATATATATATAGGTAAATAGATTATATATATATATATATATATATATATATATAGGTAAATAGATTATATATATATATATATATAGGTAAATAGATTATATATATATATATAGGTAAATAGATTATATATATATATATATATAGGTAAATAGATTATATATATATATATATATATATAGGTAAATAGATTATATATATATATATATATATAGGTAAATAGATTATATATATATATATATAGGTAAATAGATTATATATATATATATATATAGGTAAATAGATTATATATATATATATATATATATATATAGGTAAATAGATTATATATATATATATATATATATATATAGGTAAATAGATTATATATATATATATATATATATATATATATATATAGGTAAATAGATTATATATATATATATATAGGTAAATAGATTATATATATATATATATAGGTAAATAGATTATATATATATATATATATATAGGTAAATAGATTATATATATATATATATATAGGTAAATAGATTATATATATATATATATAGGTAAATAGATTATATATATATATATATATATATATATATATATATATATATATATATATATAGGTAAATAGATTATATATATATATATATATAGGTAAATAGATTATATATATATATATATATATATATATATATATAGGTAAATAGATTATATATATATATATATATATAGGTAAATAGATTATATATATATATATATAGGTAAATAGATTATATATATATATATAGGTAAATAGATTATATATATATATAGGTAAATAGATTATATATATATATAGGTAAATAGATTATATATATATATATATATATATATATATATATAGGTAAATAGATTATATATATATATATATAGGTAAATAGATTATATATATATATATAGGTAAATAGATTATATATATATATATACATATATATATATAGATAGATAGATAGATAGATAGGTAAATAGATTATATATATATATATATATATATATATATATATATATATATATATATATATATATATATATATATGAGAGAGAGAGATAGGTAGGAAGGTACGTACGTAGGTAGGTTGGTAGATAGATAAATAGGTATAAAGATAGATAGATAGATAGATAGATAGATAGATAGAGAAAAACGAAAGGCGAGATAGAGAAAGTGAGAGAGTGCACTCTGACACTCTTATACGATACTGTGAGGAAAATTCGATGTTGCTCGGGATTGAATGAAATATTCTATCATGTATTCTTTTACTATGCTCATAACACTATATTATTCTCTTTTTATTACCCTCTTTGTCCTTCGTTGTGCCTCCCAATATAGTTGGAAGAAACTAAAATATTGGAAAACTCTCTGTATTAGTGTCTTATACATACTTTTTAAATTTTACTAAAATACGATATGTATTTAAAGTTTTAAGAGGTTTCTGTCCTCATAGACCATTTAGAGGTGGGGACACGTAGATATTCGTCACATAGAGAGTAACGTAGTGATCCGCCAACACTTCCATTGTCTTCCTCAGGGAATGTTAAACATATGATATAAATTTCATCAAAATAGGATACATTTGAAGTTTTAAATGAGGTTCGGCCCCCATAGCTTCCTTACGTTAGAGATTCGGGATCACTTCCATTGTATTTCTCCAGAAAATGTTATAAATATGATTTTATTTTCATAAAAATAGGACATATTTGAAGATTTAAGACGGTTATACCCTCGTAGCTCCTTAAGGGTGCCCTTAGAAATTCGGGAACACTTCCATTGTCTTTCGCGGTAAATTTTACCTGAGAATCATTGTCTCCGTTCAGTCTTCAGAGAAAATTGTTACCCCCTGTAAAGGTGGATGCGCGTGTAATTGCGAAACAAGAGTTGCGCAATCACCAACCCCACCTTTCCTGAATCGGCACTGCTTGATTCCAGTGGCAGTGAGAGGACGACTGGAAACAATGCCGGGATGGGCGGAGAGCACATAAAAGACTTGGTATTCCTTAATGGTCACCATTTTAATACTGACCAGGCTCAACGTCGCTTAAGTTCGGTGATTTAACGAGAACCGATGCGTCAACGAGATTATGCCGTATACATAAGAATACACTTTTAGATTTTATGTAATCTCTAACCTTTCTTTCTATAGGGAGCACACAATCATCACACACACATACACACAGATATTGAGTTTATATATGTATATAACGGATAATATCAATATATATATATATATATATATATATATATATATATATATATATATATATATAGAGAGAGAGAGAGAGAGAGAGAGAGAGAGAGAGAGAGAGAGAGAGAGAGAGAGAGAGAGAGAGAGAGAGAGAAGAAAAAAGAGTGATAAATATGCGACGATTGTCCAAATTTATTTCAAATTTCAATTGTTCAATGCAAGGTGTAATCAGTAATAAACTAGTGTTTATTTTTCTTTCCTTAAGCCAAGGCTTTTCAAAGATCGAAATCTTATCATCAGAGGAGAAATACAGATGGATAAGTTGGCTTATATATATATATATGTATGAAAAAGACAAACGGAAAAAACAAATTCAAATACGGGAATAAATCAACAAAAAGAGAGATTTTACCGGTTTCATTCAGATCAACGAACGTCTTCAGAAAAAAATACTTTTTTCTGAAGACGTTCGTTGATCCGAGCGAAACCAGTAAAATCTCTCGCTTTTTATGATTTATTCGTGTATTTAAATTTGTTTGTTCCGTTTGTCTTTTACACACATCCCGTCTTTCATGGTATTTCATTTTATGATGTATCGTGCATTTTATCCTCATATATATATATTATTGGGGAAATGGTAGTTTGATCAGTACCATTGGAGAGCCATGAATATTATAACTGTCCTGTTTTTAAATCTCCGAAACAGTTACATGGTAAACAGCTGATGATCCCCGTGTTAATATTAGACGCTTACATTAAGGGCTCCTGTTTTTGTTTCACTGTTAGATACTTAATTCCCCTTTTTATTTTATTTACTTACTATATTTTTGATTTATGAATCTTCAATCGAATGTTAAGTTTGCAATATTTTGGATTTTGTTAGTTTCTCTGGGAATTTAAACTGTATTTTCCTTTTTTTTTCCTTTTTGTTTAAAATAACTCAAAGCTTCTTTAGACTAATATATATACATATATATATATATATATATATATATATATATATATATATATATTTATTTATTTTAGGTATGCACAAATATATGATAGCTTTGTTTATTTTGGATATGATACGCAAAATCTTTAATATACATAGTATTACATCAAATGTTTCACCGACTTACCTTACCATTTCGTGCGTAACAGCATCCTCTTATACACCGATAACCTAAGGAGAAAAGTGGTTGAATCAATTGATTAGAATTGAATTAAAACACAAGAGAGTATGGAGATAACTGCTTCAGAATTCGCCATTTTATTCGTTCTCAAGTTGCCTTGAATTTTGATAGTTGATAATTTTATAGCAACCTGCATCGACGGCGTTTTTCATTTCAAAGGGAAGATAACACACACACACGCACGCACCCAGTCTCCCAAACACCTTCGCACACGCAGCGTACACATAAAGTATTAAGGTTGTCGCACGAACTGTTTATCTATCTGTTGGGTAACGGGTGTGTACGCTTGCTGGTATATAATTTAGCATAGGTGAATGGGTACAAGGTGACGTCAGAAGGTAACATTAATGGCAAAATACGGATGAGATCACACGGATGCTTCGTCACGTGGGGACAAAACAACGAAGAACGGTAAGATTTTGAATCAGTCACGGGTTTTACCGTTGACACGGCCGGTCGCTGGAACAATGTCTTAAGCGAGGTAATTGTTGAGTCTCGCACACGGCCAAAGGCGCTGATTTCTGTCTCTCTATCTGTCTATCTATCGATCCGACTCTCCAATAGTTATCGTAAGTTAGTATTTCTGTCTCATTCATACTTAGTTAATTATGCATTAGTTGTAAATTGTACTTTTGACTTCTTTAACCTTTTTCTCCTAATTACCGAAACCATGTCTTCTCTCAATTGTTCTAACTTTGCGGCGGCGAGGCGACGATACCGGTCTCAAATAAGAAAGGATGACAACACGGAACGCGAGGTAAACGCCAATGCAACATATATAAAGGATCACCAATCTACAGCTCGAGGAATAAATCCGGCCAGTAAGGTGTTTTATCCAGACCCATGAGTAAACAACAACTAAAACGGCCTTATTATACACCTCGGGACACATTAGTAAAAGTGTGTTGCAAAACAAAGAAAGAGGGAAATACTCATTAAATTATATATATATATTATGTTATGGCATTGCCCGGAAAATTGAGTAAACCAAGAATCGCAAGCCCTAGAAATAAATCGACCGGAAATGACCGGAAAGCTTTTTTTATCCAAAATGTTAAGGTTTTATCTACGATAGCTACCATATGACTATCTGTTATAATAAAATTAAAACAATTATTGAATTAAAAACAAAGAATCGCAAGCCCTAGAAATAAATCGACCGGAAATGACCGGAAAACTCTTTTCATCCAAAATGTTAAGGTTTTATCTACGATAGCTACCATATGACTATCTGTTATAATAAAATCAAAACAATTATTGAATTAAAAAGCAATAAGAACGAATAGTGAATTAATGTCCCTTTGCAAAGAAACATGCAAATTAGTTAACCTTAGGAGGTCGATCGCGTACTCCTGATCACGTTATAACAAAGCTATTGTTCTTCTATTTTGAATATGAGTTTGGCATTTTAATCTCACTGTCGGTGTGATAAAGTTTCTGGTACGATAAACAGATGTGTGTTAGCTTAAGAATCGATAACACAACAGACAAAATGGCGACCGCTTGTTCGGAAAGACACCCGACCACGTGCGTTGCTAAAACGTTAAATCTAGAATATACACTATTCGATCAGCTTATCAAACGCATTTTGCATCTTATTATTAAAAAAATGCAGATATTTTAAATAAATATTATTGATAGAAAAGATATATATTCGTTTTATTAGCAAACCAATATTACAACAAATGTAATCTCATTATAGTTTTACTCTTATCAATGAAATAATTGCTGAGTTTTTAAGAGGTATTCTATAAGATTTCTTCGTGTTGGTCTGCCAAACTTAAATATGGTGCTAAAAAATTTGCTCTTATCAATGAAATAATTGCTGAGTTTTTAAGAGGTACTCTATAAGATTTCTTCGTGTTGGTCTGCCAAACTTAAATATGGTGCTAAAAAATTTGCTCTTATCAATTAAATAATTGCTGAGTTTTTAAGGGGTACTCTATAAGATTTCTTCGTGTTGGTCTGCCAAACTTAAATATGGTGCTAAAAAATTTGCTCTTATCAATGAAATAATTGTTGAGTTTTTAAGAGGTACTCTATAAGATTACTTCGTGTTGGTTTGCCAAACTTAAATATGGTGCTAAAAAATTTGCTCTTATCAAGGAAATAATTGCTGAGTTTTTAAGAGGTACTCTATAAGATTTCTTCGTGTTGGTCTGCCAAACTTAAATATGGTGCTAAAAAATTTGCTCTTATCAATGAAATAATTGCTGAGTTTTTAAGAGGTACTCTATAAGATTTCTTCGTGTTGGTCTGCCAAACTTAAATATGGTGCTAAACTGGCACTCAAGAAAGATATGGAACAAAGTGAAGGTGAGGAGTGGGCGCTTAAAATTAAAATCTATTTAAAAATTAAATCTCATTGTATATTTTGAATTTTAAAAATTGAACAACCGGACTGCAATAAAAAATTTAAAAAACATGTTAGGGAAAGCCAAACGTTGGTAACAACCCAACACCTAAAGGTAAACAACTTTTTGTTAGTTATAAGGGAGTTACGCCCTTTGCTATGCAATGTTAATCAGTTACATCCCTTGCTATATGGAACTCTGTGAAGAGATTAGAAAGGAGATTGTATCGCCAGATTTATATGACGGTCGCCATGAGAACACGTCTCTCTCTCCTCCACGTGCGATTTCATGGCTACTATCAACAATGTGTCAAATTTCAAACATGTCTAATTGTAATAATAGATGTTACCATTAAAATTACTGGAACTTTTGTGTCATTTATTTCACAACAATCGTATCCTATTTTAAACGTGATTAGTGTAAGAGGTGGGCGAATTTTCGGCACGGTGTTATGGGTGGCATTAGGGTGGGACAGTTGCGAATTTTGACTGGTCTGGTTACCATTTTTCGAGATAGCCGTCAAATGAGACCCAACAGGTTAGGATAGGACGGTTTTCAATCCAAGCGAATGTAAGTTTTGACAATGGTATAGCAAAGACTGGAACAGCTTAAATGTCAATTTATGGCAATGCACCACATAATCGAGCGTTGATCATGGGGAAGTGGATACTGGTATGCTGTGTTCGGATCCTGCCTGTTTCTATGGCACCACTTTCACTAGGAATGTTGGCAACCTTCACGTTGCCCATCCAGTGAGTACCTCATTCGAAAAAGAATCGTCATGCGGGTTGACGGGTGGGGGGGGGGGGTAACCAATGCTAAGAAAATGGAACTAATCAGGTGAAAAGGGCACAGCGTGCCAATTGATATAGATTACGGTTTTTTCTCGGGAATCGAGATGTCACCCAAAAGTACCGCCGAATGCATACCAGATTTCTGTTGCATATATGGACTTTGGATGTGAGGTGTCGATACGCTTCTTCCAGTGCAATTGTTTTTCCTGGATAAATAAGTTGAATAAGCGTATGTTCAGCTAGAGCCCTACACGAAGAATTGACAGTTGACTGGTTAGCTAAACAACGTCACGAAACAGAGATTTTAAGATTTAAATTAAATTCAGTTGCTGCTGGAATTTTAGCGAAATCACTCGTCATGTGTGGTCTGAAAGAATGAGCGAACACCAAGACTTGTATGAAGATAATCCAGAAGCAACTCATAGTTAAGGAATTGGAACCACATTTGACAAGCTCGAGTAACAACGGCTACCCCCTGAAAGGGTGCCTGTGCGATTTAGAGTTTATAGAGAAGCAAGCGTTGCGCAATCCTCTTATATCAAGGAGACGATCTAAGAAACCGGAAACAATACTGGGGAAAGTGGAAGAATACTAGCGTTATTTAGGAGCCATACCAAGGCTTTAAGCATGTTCTCCTTGGGATTTTTGTGGCAAAATAATCAAGCTAGCAAGATTTATCAATGTCAGCCAGTCCGATTTTAACCATGTGAACCCTTGTAACATTATGAGGTCGAATAGCTGTTTAAATTATTCATAACGCTTACTGATGAAAAAAAGGAAATTCGAAACAATAAATTATGAGGAAATTTGAAAGTCACACGATATTCGAAATATAGAGGTCAAGTAATATTGTTTTGTTAAAAAAATATTGAAATGCAATTGTTGTTAGGAATTTTGAAGACATCAATTGACGGACGACGAATAGAATGGTATATTAGAATTCGATTCCAAAGTGTATCTGAAAATTTCGTTTAGAAATATCTTTTGTTGGAAACAAGGAATAATGGGACAGAGATGTGTGTGATGGAAGTTTCTCTTGTTGCTTTCATTGATAGTCATATTTTTATATTTCCCTTTTGTGTCTTATTCTTCAGTTTTATAGTTGTTTCAGAGACAGATCTTTAAGACACGACATAGAGTTAATAGATCAAGCGGACAGAAGTACAGGATTGACAGATATTCTAATGTTGTCCTAGAGATGTTTTGTAGACCAAATAATTAAACTATCAAGATTTATCAGTCCGATTTTAGCCATGTGAACGATTGGGGAATAACATTAAAATCTTTTATTGGTAAGAAGTTGATGTAAATATTATTTGCTTATAAAAGGGATGAGCTTTTTCGCGTGAAACACAAATGTTTCTGTGTAGCTTATCATTATTATATTTTCATGCTACTGCTAACCTTCGATTAAGCAATAGTCAAGTAAATATTTAAAAGTATTTATATATTATTTTATAAGATAAGTATATAATATAAAACTGTAATAAATACATATATAGAGAGAAAGAAAAGCGCGTTAACTGTGTTGAATTAAATACTAAAACATTTGATGAAATTATTTATAAAATAAATACATTTAATCCATCAAATTAAGACAATAGTTTAAGAGGGTCATCCATTTTGAAGTACCAGCGACACATTCGGCAGGTATAACTTTTTATAGGGTACATTTTTTGGAAAGAAACAAAGCTTTTTAGCCGCTGGAGGATCTAAGATGGCGACCACTTTTAAAGACGGGCGTCTCATAAAAAGTTAACAAAAAACGATTTTTCAACGTAGAACTTTGAATGGATAAACATATTTTACGAATTTAGCTATCAAAATGTATGCATTTTGACAAGACACATTCAATGGTGGCAATAAAAATCAATACAGTTTCCGAAATCCACAGTTTTCTGTAGTTATTCAGTTATAAATGAAATATACATATATAGTAAACTTACCGGGGCGACACATTCTACTGTTTATACACCTCCTTCTCCAGTGGCACAAGCTACACACTGAAAAATAAAGTAAATACATTTTTTTGAAACTGCCGGTAATTTTGTTTTTAATCGTCATTGCAGTAGAATGAAAGGCTATGTCCGTAGGTGTGTCACGCGTATTTGAAATAACATTTTCATCAGTCTGTCACGCTTACTCTTGAGATATTATTTCCATCGCTAAACGCAAAGATATGAATTTTAGATACAAATAAATTGAAAAAAAGAAATAATATATTTCTGATGCCTGATACAAATTTCATAGTTTACGAATTATAGCTAAATGTATATATATATGTATATATATATATATATATATATATATATATATATATATATAGTAATTTATGAAAATATATTTATAGCAATTAAGCTACACAGAATCTCCCGCGTTTCATCGAAAGGGGGGAATCTTCAGGCTAAAATTTTACATACTGAAAAATAGAAGAGATACATTTTCTGAAAACTGCTGCTAATTTTTTTAGCCTGAAGATTCCCCCGGGGGTGAAACACGGGAGTCTCTGTGTAGCTCAATGGCCATAAATATAT
>OY744533.1:58959911-58967411 GCA_963556195.1 Sepiola atlantica | reverse complement strand
ATCAAAGCAGAAGCCCCTGCCTCGCATCAATACAGTCGGAACTGTTATGCCTGAGCTGCGTGAACGCTTCGCCAGGGCCATGGACAAAGCCCTAGAAGACTGTCCAATAAACAGTGTCACGCTGAGGTGGAACCACATCCGAGAGGCTATCTTTCAGACTGCTCTCGATACTTTCGGCAAGAAAGAAAGGAGGCAAGAAGACTGGTTTGAGGCGGGAGCTGCTGAGATCAAACCTGCCATAGCTGCAAAGCGTGATGCCCTCCTCGCCTACAAGAGAGATCCATCAACTAGGACGTTTGCGGCACTCCGTACTGCTCGTAGCGATGCACAGAGGATTGCCAGACGCTATGCAAATGATTACTGGCTCCATCTCTGCCAGAACATCCAGATTTCTGCCGATCTGGGAAACGTGCGTGGAATGTATGAGGGGATGAAAAAGGCTTTCGGTTCAAACGTCATCAAGACCGCCCCACTCAAGTCGGCTGAAGGCCTGGTCATTACTGACCGATGCAAACAGATGGAAAGGTGGGTTGAGTACTATCAGGAACTTTACTCGAAGGAGACCACTGTCACTGACTCAGCACTTGCGAAAACCAAATCGCTTCCCAGAATGGACGAGCTGGACACCCCACCCACCATCGAAGAGCTCAGCAAAGCCATCGACTCCCTAGCCAGCGGCAAGGCCTCAGGCAGCGATAACATCCCACCTGAGGTAGTAAAGTTGGCAAAGGGTAGCTCCCTCCTGGAGCACCTATATGGACTCTTGCTGCATTGCTGGGAGGAAGGAACTGTGCCCAAAGACATGCGCCACGCTAAAGATCATCACGTTGTACAAGAACAAAGGAGAAAGAAGCGACTGCAACAATTACCGTGGCATATCACTGCTAAGCATTGTCGACAAGGTCTACGCACGCGTCCTCCTCAACAGACTGCAAATTATAGCTGATCGCGTCTACCCAGAAACACAGTGTGGCTTTAGACGCGCCAGATCGACCATAGACATGTTTTTTCCATAAGACAACTCCAGGAGAAATGTCGCGAGCAGAGGCAGCCTCTCTATCTGGCCTTCATCGACCTGACCAAAGCTTTTGACTTGGTCAGCCGAGATGGACTGTTTGCCCTCCTTCAGCGGATTGGATGCCCGCCCAAGCTTCTGAGCCTAATCGTGTCCTTTCATGAAGACATGAAAGGGACCGTCCAATTTGATGGATCGAGCTCTGAACCGTTCCCGATCAAAAACGGTGTCAAATAGGGATGCATTCTTGCCCCTACGCTCTTCGGAATTTTCTTTTCCTTGCTCCTCTCGTATGCATTTGATGAGTCTGTTGACGGCGTGTTCATTCACACCAGGAGCAACGGTGGATTATTCAACATCGCACATCTGCGAGCCAAAACAAGAGTTCAGAAGGTTCTCATTAGAGATCTCCTTTTTGCAGATGATGCTGCCCTTGTTGCACACTCAGAGGAGGCCATGCAGCGTCTTGTTGACTGCATTTCAGCTGCATGCAACGAGTTTGGACTGTCCATCAGTCTAAAGAAAACTAAGGTAATGTGCCAGAACGTTAGTGATGCTCCAAGCATCTCCATTGGTGAACACACCCTCATGGTTGTGGACGAGTTTACCTACCTCGGCACGAAAATTGTAGGCAGCCTTTCCCTTGACTCTGAGCTTAACACAAGGATCGGCAAGGCAGCAACAGCAATGGCCCGCCTAACCGAACGAGTTTGGGAAAATGGTATGCTGACTACCAACACAAAGATGCAAGTATACCGGGCAGTTGTGCTGAGCACCCTCCTCTATGGTAGTGAGGCATGGACACTCTACTCTCATCAGGAACGCAGACTGAACGCCTTCTACTTTCGTTGCCTCCGAAGACTCCTCGGCATCACCTGTCAGGATCGAGTCACCAACATCGACGTCCTGGCCAAGGCAGGATTGCCCAGCATGTATGCTATGCTGCGAGCTAGACGCCTCCGCTGGTTGGGCCACGTGCTTCGCATGAACGACGGCTGCATCCCCAAAGACATGCTATTTGGAGAGCTTGCCACTGGCACAAGGCGTACTGGACGCCCCGCACTCCGCTACAAGGACGTCTGCAAGCGTGGGCTTAAAGCTGGCGGACTCAACCCCTCTCAGCTCGAGACCACTGCCTTAAACCGCCAAGGTTGGCGAACCGTCATCCGGAACATCATCAGTGCAGCTGAGGAAAGGAGAAACACCCGATGGAGGGAGAAGCGAACACGAAGGGCATAAAAGACAAGAGTCGCCCCATCACATGCTCACTGTTAAAAAAAACAGAAAGATGAGAAAAAAAGAAGAAAAAAAGACTACACAGCCTGTTGCAGCCCTGGGTGCGATTCTGACCAAGACCACGACGTGCATCCCCCATGATCTCCCGAGATCGATGGAGCCAACAACAACAACTATGTGAAAGAAATTATATCTTTTTAGTTATTTGTATATATATATATATATATATATATATATATGTATATAAGTATTATATATATATATATATGTATATAAATATTATATATATATATGTATATAAATATTATATATATATATGTATATAAATATTATATATATATGTATATAAATATTATATATATATGTATATAAATATTATATATATATATGTATATAAATATTATATATATATATGTATATAAATATTATATATATATATGTATATAAATATTATATATATATATATATGTATATAAATATTATATATATATATGTATATAAATATTATATATATATATATATGTATATAAATATTATATATATGTATATAAATATTATATATATATATATATATATATATATATGTATATAAATATTATATATATATATATATATATATATATATATGTATATAAATATTATATATATATATATATATATATATATATAAATATTATATATATATATATATATATGTATATAAATATTATATATATATATATATATGTATATAAATATTATATATATATATATAAATATTATATATATATGTATATAAATATTATATATATATATATATTATATATATATGTATATAAATATTATATATATATATATATATATATATATGTATATAAATATTATATATATATATATATATATATATATATATGTATATAAATATTATATATATATATATATATATATGTATATAAATATTATATATATATATATGTATATAAATATTATATATATATATATATGTATATAAATATTATATATATATTATATATATATATATATATGTATATAAATATTATATATATATATATATATATATATATATATGTATATAAATATTATATATATATATATTAATATAAATATTATATATATATATATATGTATATAAATATTATATATATATATATATTATATAAATATTATATATATATATATATATTATATAAATATTATATATATATATATATTATATATATATATATATGTATATAAATATTATATATATATATATATATTAATATAAATATTATATATATATATATATATATTAATATAAATATTATATATATATATATATATTAATATAAATATTATATATATATATATATATTAATATAAATATTATATATATATATATATTAATATAAATATTATATATATATATATATATATGTATATAAATATTATATATATATATATATATGTATATAAATATTATATATATATGTATATAAATATTATATATATATATATATAAATATTATATATATATATATATATATATATATATATATATATATGTATATAATATTATATTTTATATATAATAATATTATAGTTTATATAAAGCTGTGGATTAATATATATATATATATATATAGTTTTTATATATTTATAGTGAAAAAGGGAAATAAAAATATAACATATATCTTCAAAATATAGCCTATGATTAACAGTTAATGATCGATATTCGAGACAGAGCAATAATATAGATAAGTAAGTGATGCGAAATTGTGTAGATCAAATCATCAATTGTTCGAAACAATGGATTTATGTAAGAAAATTTTTTATTATCCTTTCCTTATGAGATTCGAACAAATAGTTTGGTAAAATAAAATTTACTATAGTGTTTATTATTGTACATTTTATTTTACCAAACTATTTGTTCGAATCTCATTTGACGATAAGATTGTATCCTTAAAAAGTCATGGTTTAAATCCCTTGTTTTGAGCCATTGACGATTTGATATTCTCATTATATATATATATATATATATATATATATATATATATATATATAAATAAATATATGTGTGTGTGCGTGCGTGTGTGTGTACATAAACAATAATATGACGAGTTAACATAGCAAAAAAGTAATTTTAAGTAAATTTACTATTTGTCTGTTGTTTTTCTGCCAGTAGTATAAACAATAAATGCGAAGAAAAATAATAAAAAAACAAATTTCGCCAAAACGTTAGCAAAAATATCAGTCAATTATTCTACAGTTCAAAGTCCACTGTTTTGTGACTGTTATTGTTTATAACGTTTCAATGTTAGCGTCTTCATCTAAATTACAGTTTACATAAATAGTCAATAAATATAGAATGAAAATGAATTGAAAAATTAAATGTAAGTGAATATTCTTCAATAAGAAAAATTAAAGTTCTGCATGATATTTTAAAATTCTTTTTCGTGCCGTGAGTGAGAAACTATGACTGAGTAAGTACAAAATAATGCTTTTACATGAAAATAATTTTCTGCAGAGAGCTTATTCTAAAAAAGCACCGCTCTTTGTTATCACCCAATTATGAAAGTTACGCAACCTTTTGTTAGCGGTAAGAATGTTCCGCCCTTTTTATGCAATGTTAATCAGTTACGCCGCCCCTTGCTATTCCAGAAAAGACAAAAAAGGAGATTGTATCGTCGGATTTACAAGACGGTTGCTATGGGCACATGTCTCTCTTCCACGTGCGATTTCATGATCGCTATTAACAATGTGTACATATATCAAACATCTATATATTAATACGATAGCGTGTGTGTTCGTGTGGCACGTTTACATCACAAGTTCTGCGCATGCGTGCCGCACCTAGGTTTGGAAAAGGATTCAAGTCACCAAATTTCTTTTGATTTATTTCCAAATTTTCGTAATATTTCAAGTATTTCCCTTTGACGCAACGGTTAGCGACGAAGAATTTTGACGTCGGACCGACTGGTTTATAGTTCGATCCCAACCAACCTCTAAGATTTTTTTTCTACATCGAGGGAAGACACATATTTATACAATAGCGTGTGTGTTATTTTGTGTGTCACGCTTACATCAAAAGAAACGACCATCCGAATCTTTGTATGCTACTCATGAATTGGAGCCAAATTTAATTTAATCTAAAGCATTTACAAAGTAAGGTTTAGTCGTCGAAATCAGAATTAGTCGATCAATCAAATCGAGAAATATTGTATATAAAGAAGTTTTTTAAATCGTTTCATGCATTGTTAATTTTTTTAAATAAATATACTAGTCAAATATTATCATATTTTATTCAAACATGTATAGGTTAGGAACAAGATAATTAGTATTGAAAACATCATTTCGTGTAATTTACACGGGTCCCGCTAGTGTCTAATTATTATAATAAATGTTACCATCAAAAGTATTGGAACTATTGTGCCATCTATCTCTTAACTATCGTATCGCACAATAAGGTTAAAACGAAAATGGATGTCTCAGCTTAAATGCGAAATTGAAAGGACAGTTTACTGCAGAACCAGAAAACGTTAGAAAAATAAATCAGAATGCAAACGTATGACAGATCAGTTTAACATTCAACTGCCAACGTTTAACACTGGTAAAATACATGGAAACGATTTAGTGGATATTTTTGTTAAGTGGCATCACCGAATTCCTCTTCTAACGCGACATAATATGCACACAAAACTGACAGACATCTTCCTCTAAATCACATACTATAACGTTTTTAAAATGTCGTCAAAACGGCGACACAGATGATAATGGCCAGTCGTCCAGTGTACCATGTCAGTAAAAAAGAGATACAGAAATAGTGTCTGACGTGAACATCTATAACTTCCGACAATCGCATCAAACAGCCGGCAAACCAATTAGGCACAATGCCTTCATGTCAAAGGAAACCATACTTTTTCCACCGACAAATACAAGTAGTCTTGATATCAGCTAGGTTCCCTTTTCGAGGAAATAATACTTTGCTTTGTTTGCCGCTCAAATGCGCACCTTTTTAAACAGCAACCAGTTACTGAGATAATAGTTCTATATTTCACCATGCTGGCACGAAGTGCAATCATCATCGTTAAGATTAAACGAGCTACAGGGAAAAACTTACAACCACAACAATATTATTGCTATATTTTGCAATACTAGCGATAACTTTAATCATCAGCATCGCCAACATTAAATCAACAAACAGCTAAAACTACTACTGCTGCTTACAAACTCACACAAATTTTGACAGAAGTAACGTAATAAGCAATATTATTTCTACTTACTTTCAACTTGTAATGTTACAAAATAATAGAATAATCAGGTAGAGACAGTTAACATTGAAGATATTTAAAATAAAACATATTCATATCACCAACATTTCTGCTTTCATTTGGACCAGGTAGAAAACTGAAACATGAAATGGAAAAATAATTGTATCATTTTTCCAAAGATAAACATGTGATAAGATATATCAATTTACGAATGAAATCTTATGGAAACAAAATTTTAAAATAGCTGTAAAAGCGATGTTTTATACACTTTGATGAGAGGCCGGGATATCTTTATGTTCACTTTCTTCTCAGTGGCCATGGATGAAGCTGTTGTCTATATACTTTTCTCTCACACATAAAGAAAGAGACAATAACCCAATTGATGGAACACATTAGTTTAGTATAAAATAACCAGCTGGTAGATATTCACTTAAATAGCTTGCCAAATAAGTGCCTTTATGAACGTCTAGATTATATTTTTATCGAGACCTGCGTTTTGAAGTGAAATGCTGTTGGCTATTTTAAGAGGAGGCACTACAAGCTAATATCTAGCTGTACTTTTAAACCGGAACTGAAATCTAACTATTTAAACATCAGATTTAAGATTATATTACCCAAGTTTCGGTTTCTTTGGAATATTTTAAAGGGATTTCAGAGGGCATAGAACCTTCAATCTAAAAGTTAAAATATTTCAGGTTTGCATTAAATTCGATCCATACACATGAGCCACCAATTAAGCACGAATTCCTGAATTTATATTCCTTCTTAGGACCTCTTAAGCCTATACCTTAAGTTTTAGACATTTTCTATGATCAAAATCATGTAATGGATTTTGATCAAAATTGAAATAAGGATTCTAGACCTAAGGTTTAGTAGCATTATATGTTGATTTTAATCTTCGTAAGGAGACATAAAAGTGGTGCAAAACTGGAATTGATTTTATCTAACTTTGAACAGGTATTCTTCCAGTTTAGAGGGAGATGGGCATTTACTTAAATG
>OY744533.1:58932411-58952411 GCA_963556195.1 Sepiola atlantica | reverse complement strand
CATTATATGATTTAGATTCTAGAAAATATCTAAAATTTAAGGCTTCAGATTAAGGAGTCTTAAGAAGAAATTTTAATTCAATGAATTTTGCTTTATTGGTATTTAATGACTATAGATAAAATTTAATGCAAATTTGAAATATGGTAATTTTTAAATGAGAGGCGGTGCCTCCTAAAACTCTTTAAGATACTCAAAATAAACTAAAATCTGGGGAATATTTATTAATAGATGTTAAATTTTAGAAAGTTTCCGAAATTCATGATGATTACTTAATGTGTTTGAAGTTAATCTTGTACATACAAATATATCAATATATACACATACCTAACTTTACAGAAATAGAGATTGGGAAAATAAAACACTTAACCACATCTAGTTGTTGTGTCTAGAATAAGTTTTTAAAAATCTCAGAAAAAGATAAATTTTTAGTACAAAAGTAATTAATCATTTGCTTTTATTCTAGTAAAATGTTTACTGATTGAAAAAAAACTAATGTAAGTCCAGTTGAGATAGCGTGTAGAAGAAAATGACGTTTTAAGAAGTCTTGCGCAGACAAACACTTCGGCTAGTAGTTATATGATTAAGCAGAAACAGAACTCACCATACTGACAATAGTGCCCATAGAAATGTGGCCGACATATGCATATTCTCTTGCCATACGGTAAAATCAGACATAAACCTCCATTTTTGCAATAGAATGGAGAGCAGTAACTGGCTGTAAGAAAAAATATCGATGGGTTAATTGTATTTCATTTTTTGATTGATCTAGTTATAAAAGATTAAAATTGTAACAAAATGTTATCGTATACATAACCCTCTTAATGTACATGGGAATAAATTGAACACGGCTGATCTAGAAGAGGCTAACCTCGACAAAATACTTCTATTCTTTATGGGTAGCTGTAGTTCCTGTGGCGATCATCGACAAAATCATGATTCGGTAAAGATAACGTGGCAGCTTTGAAGACGATTACTCTGCACAATAATTGGAAAGGTGCCCTGCTTCAGTTAGCCGAAAACCGTAATATATGTATAGCAGTGGCACACAGCGACGTTATCAGATATCGAAATATTCAAATGAGCGCTCAAAAAATATAAATTCATACTGCCCGGCCCGTCACGTGGGTAAAAAAGGAGGTGTGTCCTACACATCTGGCACGGTGTGCGAAGACTTCATGCCACCTTTACTGGCCAACCTGTAAGAAACTTTAGTTGCCATCTAGAGGAGTTATCCGCAGCAAGAACTGACACAGTTAGAGCGAACGAGTCAGGAGAATTCGAGAAAGTTTCTCAACCTGATTGATTAACACATTTGAAAGATAAATGGATTAACTAATAGATTACTAATATTTTGCTAAAAAATAAAAACACGTAAATATCACCTATCTTTGATAAAGTTATTGTTTGATTTCTTAAATTCATACATGAGAGATATTGTCCGCATGAAAGAAAGAAAATTCACAATTTAACTGTTCAGATAAGTGAGTTATTAATCCATACACTTATATAGTTATCATTTTTCGTTCAATTTACGCCATGATATTTTGTCTTTAAGCAATTAAATTGTGAACAAATTTTTTTATACTTTTGAGGAATAGGTATCCAAGAAAATTTCAGTACTTGTGTCATCAATTTCGAGTTTCACCAAAGACTTCCGAGACTAGCGAACGTTAACGAATTCACCAAACAAGCTGAATGTATTATTAGCGTTTTTCTTTGTGAATAAGTTAATTTACGAAAGAAACTGTTGATTTTATCTTGTGTTTAAGTGTATTTTGTAATGTTGTTTCGGTACTTCTAAACAATACCAACCGAACTGTTTTCTTTTTTAAACCCTAACCCTCACCTAACCCCAAACTAATCTTAACTCAATCCTAAAATAACCCTAGCCTAACCAAAACAAACCCTAACTTAAGTTATAGGTTTAGTTCGGCAAAAGTCGGTTTAGTTCGGTTCGTATTGTGTAGAAGCATCGGAACTTGGTTCTGTTTTCTCCGTTTCTAGTCCGAACTACTTACGCCACGACTGCAAATCTCTCAATACCTATTCCTAAAAAGCACCGATTTTATTAACTAAATTGACCAAATAATTCAAACAAAATTCTTTGAGGTGATTTATGAAATAAATTATTTATTATTCTCCTAATCTTTTACAAATCATCTATTATTTTAACTAAAGATTAAAAAATTATTTTTAGTGTTTGTCAAACTGATATTTTACTATTTTAGAGCATCAAATTTAATTCATCAAAATATTTATGAAAATTGAAGTTTTGCGAGATTTATGAAATACGATATTTACAAGATTCGTTAAGGTGATTTATGAAATGATTTTACATATAACGCGGATGTTGTTCCTGTGTAATTTTCGCACTGGTTGAGCTTAAATGGGAAATGAAATCGCTGTGAATTTATCATATATGCATGAATATATTTGAATAAATTTATAGCAGTTAATTTAAGCAGTTTATTTAGCATCCATGTTAATGTCAACATGTAAAGGTTACTTCATTTCAAAATAGAAATAACATTGTTTTCTTGACTTTTACCTCAACAAACCACCCGGAAAAACACTTTAGAATTAATTCAAATATAATCTTTTTCATTGCTTATGGGCGAGGCTTTAGCGCAAACATCAATTATATGATCGCATAGTCGCTTGATATACATCTATCTATAAGTCCACTATTCTACCCTAATGTTAGATCTATTGTCTGAGATAAAAACTAAAAAGTAAATATTTTACTTTTTTAACGCAGTTTAATATTTATGAAAATAGTAGTCTTGCAAGATTTTTGAGGAACAAAATTTACAAGTTTTTTAAATGTTAAGTTTTCAATAATCAAATAAGACGCCATGATTGACCTTTACTTTTTCACCATTCTTGTTTACTTTTCAATGAGAAAATATACTATATTACAAACACATTTAATTACGTATTGAAGTTTTGCTAATTTTTTTAGGAACGCTATTTACGTGATTTTAAAATGTTAAGACTTTTCAATTAAATAAGATGCCATGCTTGATATTTACGATACTTTTATTAGGAAATACTGTATCTTTCAATGTTTTTTTTCTTTTCTTCTTTGCAACAAGAAAAGACTAAATTACCAACATTTTTAATTATGTATTCAAATATGTTCACATGTGCTGGAACAAAACAACCATAAAACAATTGTACAATGAAAACATATAACAATTATAAAACTATAACAATGATTTAACTATAACAATTATACAACTATACTACAACAAACCAAGTAGCAATACATCGAGGCATTCTCTCTTATTAGTCAACGTTCCAAGGGATTAGAATAAATATAAGTTAACTAATTGTATTTGGACTTAAAACAATACTTACGTCTAACATAATATTCGCATCTTGGTCCAGTGTAACCCCACGGGCAACGGCATATGAATACTTTTCCATGTGGTATACACACACCGCCATTTAGACAGGTAGTAGGGTAGCAAACAGGCCAGAAATAAACTGAATCAAAGGAAGAAAACCTGGCTCAATATTTAACAGAGATGTATCAATCAATATTTCAACGAATAAGGAAAAGCTAAATACTGGAACAAACAGGGAACAAGGAGAGCAGACCCATTCTTAAAATACGTCAATTCAATCTGCGCATCCGGCAATGACAATTATGTTCCACACTGATACGTAATCGACCGACAGTCATACGGTCGATGAAACACTCATTTGTTGTCGCAAAAGATGCAGAATAAAGGCCGCTGTGGAACGCATCGCGGAATGATAGACAGCCGTGTGAGTTTATCTAGAGGCAGAAATATAAGGGAAAAGATAATTTTATGTAAAAACTCGAGGACCTGTATGAATTCCATCCTTTTGGGTAAGTAATAAAACTTATTTGTAATACATGTCGCGTTCTGTCCGTTTTGGGACGGCGAGGGTATTTTTTTTTGCAGGAATCTTCTACATAAGATCCAAAGATGTCTTGGAAATAGCATTGTCCAATTCTAACTTTACATGTTGTGGTCGGAATTTTTGTACATAATAGCGCGTTGAAAATATTTCGTCAATTTTGTGTGCAAAACGAAACCTTCTTTGATTTTCAAGTTGTGCCTTTATTAATATACACGTTTCATTTTAATAAAGATTTTCAGTAATTCTGTAAAAAATAATGATTTAAAAATCAGAAACATTCTTGTTCAACATTGTGAGGGTTGGAGAACGCTGGTTGTCAGGCCATCTTTGGCGCACCACCAGCCATCCAGATCACGGGACAGATGATGATGATGATGATTATGATGATGATGATGATGATGATTACATACATAAATACATAATTGCATGTGTTTTATATTGATCTATATAATAAGAGTGAACTTACATGACCCCGGCGCGCTTCTATAACACAACGTAACAATTTTTTACAAAAGTTTTGTTTATTGTATTTTTTTTTACTGTTTTTTAATCAATTTTCTCTGCTGATTCCAAAAATGTTATTATTTTTTCTGTATCATCGACCGTTATAGAAATACATCGATTTTCAATGTCATCATATATTGGAAAATGCTATATGTTCCGCTACTAAATGTATATCTAATTTTCTCTTTCACATCAATTACTAAGTTCTGTTCTTATTAAGATGACTACTAGAGGATGTAAAAATTCTCCAGGTACATTTTGCTATGTGTGTGGTTATTATATTAGAAAAAAGCAGGTATTGTATAAGATCGTGAAAGGAGAAAAATTGTGGATAGCATACAGACTCTATTTCGGAATTTCCATGGATGACCAGGACAAATTATGGGCCCTTCATTTGATATGTGGAAGCTGTCAATCTACTCTAGAAGGATGGCTAAGAGGTACAGGAAAGGCAATGCCTTTTGCCATTCCCAGAGTATGGAGAGAGCCGAAGAACCATCACAATGACTGTTACTTTTGTATGATTAATGTGACAAAGTAAAGAAAAGTTACAGGAAGACAAACTCTTCAGTATCCAGACATACCATCATGTAGAGCACCTGTCCCACATGATGACAGCATGCCAGTACCACAACCACAAGAAAATGTAAGTTTACTTCTCATCGTACTCTCCAAAAGTTTTTACAATGCATTCATTTTCCTACAGATTTATGGAATACTAATGTTATTAAAGTCTTTGTTTAAGTTGCTATATGTAGTTATTTTTCTTTACAGACGGGAGATACAATGGATATTTCATCTGAAGGGTCACCAAGTAGCAGCAGACAAGAAATGGAGGAAGCTTTTGTACCAAGAACAATTTTGGAGTCTCACTTTCCAAATCAGAGTGAGCTAGATGATTTAATCAGAGATTTAGGTTTCACTAAGTCAGGAGCTGAACTTCTTACATGAAGGCTGAAAGAATGGAATCTAGTAGGGGAAGACTGCAGGACATCTGTGTACCGAAAACGATACGAAGAATTTGAAATTTACTATGACATTAGTGATGATCTGTGTTATTGTTATGATGTTACTTGTTTGTTTACTGCACTTGGACTCACGCATGATCCTGCAGAATGGCGACTGTTCATAGATAGCTCAACACGAAGTCTCAAAGCAGTATTGCTCCACAATGGAAATAATTACCCATCTTTGCCTCTTGCACACTCCGTACAGAAGAAAGAAAAATTTGATAATGTCAAACAACTTCTTCACAAAATAAATTATGCTGAATTTAAGTGAGATGTTTGTGGTGATTTCAAGATGCTTGCCTTTTTGCTTAGCTTGCAAGGGGGATACACAAAGTACTCATGTTTCCTTTGCTTATGGAACAGCAGAGCTGATAATCATCATTACAAAAAAGTTCATTGGCCCCCACGAGTGGAACGAAAAATATTCTCAGACAGCCGCTAGTAGATTCCAACAAAGTCTTATTAATCGCACTTCATATTAAACTAGGATTGGTAAAACAGTTTGTGTAGGTCTTAGAGTTTGGATGAGAAGCTTTTCAAGAAATTCGTTTCATGTTTCCAAAGCTATCAGAGGCTAAGATCAAAGGTGGTATATTTGTTGGACCCCAAGTAAATGCAATGTTGAAGTCGGAGAAACTGGAAAGAGCGATGACAAAAGTTGAAAAAGAATCTTGGTGCTCATTTCGTGATGTAGTTTTTGGATTTTTGGGAAATCAAAAGGATCCTAATTACAAACACCTGGTATCAAAGCTTATTGAGAACTTCAGGAAACTGGGTTGTCGTATGTCCTTAAAGGTTCATTTTTTGCATTCTCATCTAGATTTATTGGGTGATGTCAGTGAAGAACATGGTGAGAGATTTCATCAGGACATCGCAACAATAGAAAGAAGATATTAAGGACGATGGGATACTGCTATGATGGGAGATTATATATAGTCTCTTGTCAGAAAAAGATGAAAGTGTGCACTTTAGAAAATCTCGATCGTCAAAGTACTTCTAATCTTAAGAAAAGAGTTATCAAAGCATTTACATTGCAAAGTTGTATTGTTTATTTTGTTCTAACTAACATTGTATTTACTAAATGCCATTCAATATATTAAAAAGTACTAAATGCTGTGTAATTATCTTTACAACATACTGATGTAGAGAAAGGTTGTGTATAAAACACCAAAGATTAAATTAAGGAAAATTAAAAAGAAAAAACTATCGATGTTATGCCATAACGAATGTGATTTTTGAATTCAGTAGCAAAAAATACATATGAAAATATTAAAAAATACAAATAAACAAAACATGTGTTACATTGTGTAATCAAGTGTCAAATTTTATATTTTTATATGTAGAGAAGCGGGGTCTTAATCTTAATAACAACTTATAATAATAAAAGAAAGAAAAGAAAAGAATATTCATGCATGCAAATTTAAGTTTTATGAGCAAATGAGTAACGGTGTAATCTTAATAATAACAGATAATAATAATAAAAAGAAAGGAGAGAATTTCGTTCACTTTTAATATAGACACAAAAAATGTTCCCTTATTATGAGTAGTTGTAGTATTAGTAGTAGCAGAAGTATTATTATTATTATTAGTAGTAGTAGTAGTAGTAGTAGTAGTAGTAGTATGTTGAAAATATACGCTGAAACATCTTTTAAACAAAGTAATTACGTTCTGTTTTTAGACGGGGAATTAACTTTCAGCGGTCCCGTATACTATTGTTTTTATTACGGACTACGACTACTACACCTACTACTAATACTATTAATACTACTACTAATAATAATAATAAGTAAGATATATCTATGAATAAATAATATAAGAGCAGAAAAGATCATCTAAAAATAAAAATGAGAGTCACTAGTGTTAGGCGAGTATATGCAAGTAAGCTAGAAAATTTGGCTGCGAAAATGCGTAAATTAAAAAAGTATCTTTCGATTTAAGGGGGCGTCTACTTTTTCTTTGCTGTTGAAAATATACGCTGAAATATGTTATAAAAAAAAGTAATTAATTGTTTTTAGACGGGAAATTGAAATTTAACGATTCCGCCTCCTAATGTGTTTGTTAAGTACTACTACTCCAACTACTACAACTACTACAACTACTACAGCTACTACTACTGCTACTACTACTATTACAAATAATAATAACAGCAATATATACAGGGTGGGCAAAAATAAGGGTCCTATTTTTAAAAATTCATAACTTTTTTATTTATTGATTTTTTTTAAATTTTTTTTTTAGAATAAGTAAAGGACCCCTTCCGAAGCAAGCATGAGCCGTATTAGCCCTAAGGAACGAATCCTCATTTAGAAAACATTATTTTTGCTTAAAAAACTCAAAACAGTGTAAAAAACAATACTTTAGTTTTTGTAAGTTTTAAGAAGTGTTTTTCGGCTAAAATTTGTTTTGTTTATTTCAAAAAATCTCGGAAGGGTCAGTCTACACACAAAGTTTGGTGAGTTTAACTTTTATTTTGTGGAAGTTATTCAAATTCAAGTTATTCAAATTTAAAGATAGGACCCTTATTTTGGCCCACCCTGTATAATGAAAGTTAAGAAGGAAGGGAGTAGGCAGAGGAGAGAGGAAGTGACGTTGTAAAACACGAGTCCAACTGTCAATCAACAATAATTTTAAAAAAATCCTCTTTCTTTCGTTGAGATTTAAGATAATAGAAGGACATATCAACTTGAAGTTACGTATGTTCGTGAGGAGGGAGAAAGAGAGATGAAACATATTTCATGTAGAAAATGAACTAATATTTTATTTACTTTTTAAAAGTTGGGAAAATATTTATATTCAGCTTTGAAATGTCTAGAAAATACGTTCCAAGTTCGCTGATTGTAAACAATGCATTTTAAAAACGAAATATGTCATCTTCATTAGAGATTTCGTTTAATTTTAGAAAATTTAAAAAAAATTACGTGGTTGGAAAGAGAATAAAATAACAATAATATCTCAATTGATTGAGTGACTTTTCGTTGAAGTTAAGCATATTCATTTTTTTATTTAATTATATCGGTGATTTTTAATTTAATTAATTTAATTTCTCTCATTACCTATTAGTTTTGACTTCTTATAGATTAGTTTGTTTACTTTTTCCTAATAATTAGTTTCGTTTCAATGATTGTATGAAGTGAATATGAAGTGATATTGAAGCCGGTTTGTAAATGTATACGTGCGTATTAATTCATGAATACATAAATATTAATTTCATTAATATACATACGTGTGTATTTCATTCATGAACTCCTTATTAATATTTCTATTTAAATTTTTAAATGTCTATAATTTTAAAGTTAATAACTTTATATGTATATATATACATGAAAATGTATTAACTTTAAAATTATAGATATTTAAATATATATATATATATATATATATATATATATATATATGAAGTGTTCGAATTCAAAGCGCGATACATCCAATTTTTTTAAATTGTAAAATTAAACAATAAAAAGACGAACATATTGAATAAAGACTTAAATTAAAAGCTTATGTTCATTGAAAGCAAAGCAAGATGATGCAAATATTATATTATGTAGGTATGATAGAGTGTTGAAATACAACACTTTGTTTAGTGATATCTTACCATTTTTTTAAATATTATGAAGATTATATATATATATATATATATATATATATATATATATAAAGGAGTAAGGCTGCCCCAACATTTGTAAAAAGTTTTTTTCAGCATTTATTTATTATTTTGTTATTTCATCATCTTATAAGTTTAGATAACACGTTTCAAGCGGTGGTCTGCTCTCATCAGATATGTAAATCCATTTGAAGAAATGTCTTTCGAAAGACTTGAAATTCCTTATTTAAAATTATAAAATGATAAAATAACAAAATAATAAATAAATGCTGGAAAAAAACTTTTTACAAATGTTGGTAGCCTTACTCCTTTACATATATAGTTTTCTCTCGTTGGAACTGCACTAATACTGCACTACCCTCTTTTCTTTCTCTCTCATTATATATATATATATATATATATATATATATATATATATATATATATATATATACACCTCTCTCTCGCTCTCTCTCGATCTCTCTCTTTATAAACAATGGAAAATAATAAATAAGAAAAGGATAGAATGATTGAAATAAACAAAAGTGAATATCACCAGTACTTCTATTTAACCCATAGCTGGAGAGTGAAAGAGGGAAAGAAAGATAGAGAAACGAGCTGCAGCGAGCAGAACGAACCTAATTTTATATTTTGTCTTTTTATTCATTTATATTTAAAAGATTAAAACAACTCATCCTAAACTCAGTGGGTAACCCAACGGATACCATTTTTCAATTATAGATATAAATGTATGTGCATGTATGTATACGTACCATAGCATAGCCTATGAGCCAAGATGATTGCAATCTTGATTAGATAAATGTATATCGTTTGGTATACGTAGGATACTGCAGTGGCTATTGATATCAGTTCCGCTCTGCTGGTAGCTCGACCGACACCAACGGCGAACACTTGTTTTGCTAGCGTTTTCACCCGTGCTGCTGCAATTGCTGTTGCTCGGGAATTAATTGATTTTCCTCCTGTCACCACAATCACGGTTGCCTTTTTTTTAAATCGTCTCAATACATTGTATACGTACGCTAAACCAAACGCCGTATTGGTTGAACCTCCTCTATAGTGTTGGGCGAGTGAAACAATACGCATCATCAATTTCGCTTTGTCTAAGTAACTCCTCAAAGGAATTATCTGGTTTATTCTGTTACTGTACGAGTACAATCCAATACTGATCGTCCCGCTAGCGAGGTTCAATCTGTTGATGATCCTCACGATAAAAAATAGTAGGGTTAAATAGTTTCCATGACCGACCACTGATGATTCATCTACCAGGAATATGATCATAATTACACACACTGAAATAGAAATAAAAAGTTATTAAAAGACATTAGAATTCATATTTAATGTTTTAAATATTTACATGAACGGATGGCTTAATTGATTAAACCGTTTGATCCCAAAGTCACTCGGAGTGAACACAGGGGTTATGAGTTCAATCACCCTGGACACATCTTCAGCTACATTCCTATAAAAACGATTCAACCGATTGCTAAATGTGTCAAAGTACATAACGTGGAGTACACACGCACACAGACACATATATATATATACATATATATATATATATATAATTAGGATAAAATACACGATATATCATGAAATGAAAAGTCGTGCAGGCTGAATGTTAAAAATTGTTTTTCTTTTCCGTCTTATATATATATATATATATATATATATATATATATATACAAATATATATATAAAAACAATTAATTTATAAATCAATTAATTAAAATTTATATATATATATATATATATATATATATATATATATATATATATATATACTACTGAGTTATCCAGATTCTTCAAATAAGACCTAAATAGCATTTTATCTGACGAATCGATATTGTATTCTTCCTAGCCAGTGAAATATGGAACATTTCAGTCTGTAGTCTTTAGATTAAAAGCAAATTTTAATCGACTTTATCTATTGCATATTGTATCAGGCCCGATAAATCTTTTAGAAGCAGACATTTTGATAGTTTCGCCGTTTAGTTTTATATTGTATCCCAACCGATAATTTTTTCATTGATTAATTAAAATTTAAGACATTTACATGGACCCATAAGAGCTTATGTTCCAAAAGTCACTCTGAGTGAACATAGAGGCTGTGAGTCCATTGCTAGAAAAAGAAATTCAAAACTTCATGAGATTTCTCAAGGTATGGAACGTGGGATTTTATTATATACGTTTAGTTCTACATTCTAATTTAAGAACAGAGTTTTTTTGGGGAGAAAGTCCTGTAGTGTGTGTATTTGGTCATTATTGTCAGATAAAATAAGAATATCATCGACATAGCGAACATAAATAGGAGGGGGAGGATTATAGTGTTATTAATTTTTTTTTCTAGGTTGACTTTTAATGAATTTTATATGAGCATTCATTAAAAGTCAGCCTAATAATTGAGACCATTGAAACTCCGTCAATCCGAGTGTAAATATTTCCTTTGAAGTCATAAACAAGTAATTCAGTGGTGCAAATAAATAGTATCTTTTTTGTATTTTTTGGATTGATTTTAAGTGGAGGGATAGATGAGTTATATGTATATTATTGAAAATTATATCTATTGTTTCTTTTACGAGTACATTAGTGAATAAGTTTACTAGATCAAGGAGACCAAGAATTTTAGTGTCCGGTAGTTTGGTTTGTAGAATTTGTAGTAGTTCTTGTATAGACCTTACGCTATATTTACTGGACAGATACAAAAGAAATTAGATAAAAAATTAAATCTTAATCGATTCCTTCGATTACATATTTTATCCGCCCCGATAATTCTTTAAGTAATGGAAATAATTACAGAGATTCACAGTTTGTTACAAATGAAAATTTCAAAATGGCGTCTACATTCATTGGGTAAATATTCATTCATATCTATTACTTTATTTGCATTGAGACTATGTTTTACCAATTAAATTCAAACACTTATTATATATAAGCTTACTTATTCACAATTTCTTTATTATTCTCTGATAGAAATAATAAATGCGGACTCACATAACAATGCACGTAGATTGTGAACAGTCACACCCAAGCATGTAATAGTAAGACAATTCATTATGTTTATAAATTGAGATATTTCTTAATCCTTTCAACTCTGTTTATTTATATTTGCTCGCTCGCAATTCTAGGGTCATTTCATCATTACTCCAATTACTTCACTGATTAGAAAAACTCGTATTACTTATTGTCATTATAATGTCCGTTTACGTTTGCGTTAGCTCACCGTGACCAAACCGAACCGGAAGTGATTCTGCCATTGAATATAATATATTAAAAATCCGACAGCAGCTCCTAACTGTTGTTTGGATACCAATTACCGTCTACCACACAATAAGGCATTTGCGTGCAATTAAAAATAGTCAGCATCATATGCATTTAAAACTTGCATTTTCTTCGTGAGCGAACGAAATTCGGAAATAGTTTTGATGCCTTTAAACTGCCGATTGGAAACTTTATATCCAATACTTACTTACAACATGGTCGTCTTCGAGTGTTAGGTCAACACATACTTGCTGAGAGGTTCTCTACCTAGCCAAATTGTGCCCATTCTATTAATCGTTTTCAATCTTCTCATAGTATGATTTATCATCCAACTAATAATTTCTATAAACTCTTGTCCTCGAGTGGCTTTTAACTTTAAAATACAGACGAGAAATGCAAAAGAATACGAGGGAATCTTACAATATACGTGATTATAGTAATGATATTTTTACAAAATAAAACCGCGATTAAACTCCGGCTCTTAACCCATTATTAATTAATAGTTTAATAACAATATTTCCTAAGCGAATCATAACGCGCACGTCTTTCAATAGGAATGCAAAACAAAACTGAGAGTTAACTAGTTAACACCTAGTCAGTACAGCTAGTATATATATATATATATATATATATATATATATATATATATATATATATATATATATATTATGACAATATATGTATTAGCATATACTATCAGTAACACCAGAGCACATAAAAGTCAGGTTCTAATATATTCCAATAATATTGCTGAAACGATATTGACATAAAAATGTTGTTTGGCTTACGGCAAAAGAAACGGACCGTAAAAAAATACATCTTAATGAAATGTTATGTTTTTTTTTTTTTGAAATGCGAAAAAATAAAAAAATTGTTATTGGAATATAAAATGAACCTGACTTGTTTTTCCTGTAAAAATAAAATATGTTTGTCAAATAAGAAGAATCAGTTGATGTTTTCCATGAACTTCTACTTGTGGTCCTTTACAAAATGAGCTGAAGAAGACGCATATTGGGATTCATATAAATGGATAAAAAAAAACAATTCTTAAGCGTCTCAGAAACGATCGTAAGCCTAACCGTTGTTCTGTTGTTGATCTTGAATTCCTGGAACTGTAATAAATAATGTTGAAAATTTTATTTATCTCTACTCATTCACTTTCATTATATATATACATACATATATATATATATATATATATATATATATAAAGAGAGAGAAAGAGAGTTATCCCCAGACACTGTTTCGCTGTATCACAGCTGTTCGGTGTGGCTTGAACAGCACCAATCCCAAGCAACGGATAGGACTAACAACCATCTAGTCAATAGTCAGTAGTTCTCACCACTATGCCACGGCACAAGCAGTGTTTGTAAATGATATCTACAATGTTTATATATAAATATTGACTGTTACACGACAGTGCTCCATTTGTTTATTTACAAAGTAGTGGTTTTCATTAATTCGTTGTCCAGGTACCTCGTTGTAATAAAAAAAATTTATTCCAGTGACTTTTTTCCAAGAACTGCGGACTTGTGGAAGTCTATTTCTGCTGACTGTTTTCTTCCTACCAGTAGCCTTAGTCGTTTGAAGACTAACGTAAATAGGCATCACTTGTATTTGCGTTAATCACCGTTTCGTTCTTTTTAGCTCCTTACATCAAAGGAGTTAGTTAAATTGGGTCCACTCCAACTTTGTATCAATCAAAATCTTTGATATTTTAACCCTCCACACTTACTCGTTTCATTTGACCAATGGATTTAGGTCTGTTTTTTGGAGGGGCGCACTTTACTACTAAGATGATTAAGCGAACAGAGAATGGCCTGGTTATAGCAACTGGGGTTTGAGGTATATTATTTTTGTTCAAATATCACCATTGTTCATTTTTTCGCTAATATATAAGATTTTTAGTTTGTTATCTTAAATTATCGATATACTATTCTTTAAAACTTTATTCTCTGCATGCAGTTCATAACTATTTCGCTTTTATGATTTAGTAATTTTTTTACATGTTCAAACTTTAAAATCTCTTATTTTCGTTCAAACAAATTAGCCGAATATCTAGATATTAGCCCATATTAAGAATTTACACTGAACTAGTGACAGCCGACTGCTCTCCTTAAGTTCCTAGTAGTGATTCAATAATGACTTACTATATCTCACTTCTTTGTTGTTCAATGTGCATTTGTGACTATAATATATTTTATAATCAAGTGCGGTTTCTACTATATAATATTTTTGGTGTTCATTCGCATATATTGCGGCTAGTTAAATGTTGCTTGTATTGTTTGGGGCAATGTGCAATTATTTTATAATTACATTTTTCTTTCCATTTTTATCTTTGTGTCATTTCTATTAATACCTCTCTGAGGATGATTTCTATTTTTTTATGTTTTAATAATGATATTTTATTATTAATAATTATTATCATCATTATTATTATTGTTTTTTTGTTTTTTGTGTTGTTTATTTGTTTTGTCTGTCACTTTTTTCGAATTTTAGTTTTATGTTTATCTTTACTGTTGTCATATAATATTTTATTATTGTGAGCTTTTATGATCCTTGTCAGATTCTCGCAGCTGCTGTAAGACAGTATGAGGTAATTTGCATTGAATATTTTATTTAAATGGCTGCCACTTGAATTTTAGTTTAAATGCGATATGTATGAGAATGCGTGAGCACGGAAGTGGAAAAGACCATGTGATCACATAGCATGAAGTATCATTTTATAACAAGTGATCGATTGATAGTTTTATTAGAGAGCGGATGAGAACAGAAGTAAAAGAACGCGAGGTCTTAAAAGAAGACGGTACTTAAGGCGCTGTTCTGGGTCTCTTCCGAACTCATGTACCCTGAAGATATCTTCGTGCGTAATCATTGGTGAAGATTAGATATTCGTTCGCAGATACACACGTTAAAAATCTACAATAGATTGATCACAACCAGCGAAGTAGAACGACTAGCAGAAAGTCTTCAGATCTTCGAGTGAGTCTTCAGATAATAGTCTAAGAAATCGGAACTGCTATACAAAAATAGATGATCTTTCTTGAATCTTTTTCCCGTCCTACCTGGGGTTCCCTCGAATAATGGTATTGGTATTCATGGAGATGAAATAGTATATGTTTGCACCGGCTTCATGAAGTCTTTCATGTGTTGTTTGAGAGTTTGTCTTTGTTTCATGGGAAATCCTAGCAATTTAGAAAGGTTTATCCATCAAGGTCTGTAATTTGGTCTTGTGATGTTGACACACGACATTAATTCGGCCAGTTCTGTATTTACGGCTCTAAAAACATGTCTTATCTGACAGTACACATTGACAGGGTATCGACAGGTTTATGGAAACTCTCACTGCTGTACAAAGTCGTAAACATTAAACTTTTTCTAAACAACATGAATATCAATGTAATTATTTTAATATTATACTTTTTTTAATTGTTATGAATTTAAAACGTTTTAGCAAGAAATATTGTATTTTTCGCCATTGGATCCAAAATTAAATCATCGTAGTATATTACTCCTTTTCCGTGTGGCAAATTTTGCATCACCACCGGCGTCCTATGTGACGTCATGATTAGCAAACGCCTAAAGTCTAAGATCTGCGGGATTATTGTGAGACCTGTTGCTTTTTACATCTCCGAGTGCTTGTTAAAAACGTTGGGCGAGGAGGGGAGATTTGCTGTCATTGAAACTAAAATGCTCCGCTGAATCTCTAAAGTTACATTGTTCAACTACGTCTGCAATAACGATATCCGAAAGCGCTACGGTATCGCACCGATTGAGAACAAGTGGAGATAATAGCGGCTCAAATGCTTTGGATGTGTGCTTCAGGCTGACGCTGACACCGTCACGAAACTCGCATTTAAATTGGAAGTCGCCGATAAGCGATCGAGAAGATGGTTGATGATGAGATGAACAGCCCCCTTGGTAAAACCGGCCGTCACTTAGAACAAGACCTCTATCGTGCCAAGTGGGAGGCAACGATCTATTATCGCTGGACACATCGTAGCTCGAGACTAACTCTAAGAAAACTAACAAGAGTACAATTTTCTTTTTTATTCCACTAAACATTTGCCTTTTTTATTAAA
Source organism: Sepiola atlantica (assembly GCA_963556195.1). NCBI lineage: Eukaryota > Metazoa > Mollusca > Cephalopoda > Sepiida > Sepiolidae > Sepiola > Sepiola atlantica. The sequence continues at coordinate 58,936,062 of OY744533.1, read as the reverse complement.
TAAAAAGGGCAAACATTTTAATGACGTATTCAAATAGTGTGTAAATTAAATATTTGTTAAACATTGTAATGTTGTATTCAAATAAGGTGTGAATTAAATATTTGTTTTAAAAAAATAATGACGTATTAAAATAGTGTGTGAATTAAATATTTGTTAAAAATGCTAATGACGTATTCAAATAGTGTATGAATTAAATATTTGTTAAAAATGCTAATGACGTATTCAAATAGTGTGTAAATTAAATATTTGTTAAACATTGTAATGTTGTATTCAAATAAGGTGTGAATTAAATATTTGTTAAACATTTTAATGACGTATTAAAATAGTGTGTAAATTAAATATTTGTTAAAAATGCTATGACGTATTCAAATAATGTGTGAATTAAATATTTGTTAACAAATGTTAATGACGCATTCAAATAGTGTGTAAATTAAATATTTGTTAAACATTTTAATGACGTATTCAAAGATTGTGTGAATTAAATATGTGTTAACAAATTTAATGACGCATTTAAATAGCATGTGAATACATTTTTGTTAAAATTTTTATGACGTATTAAAATAGTGTATCGATTAAAGAGTTGTTAAAATATTTAATGCTGTATTCAAATAGTGTGTGAATGAAATATTTGTAAAAGATTTAATGACGTATTCAAATAGTGTGTTAATTAAATATTTGTTAAAATCTTTAATGATGTATTCAAATAAGGTGTGAATGAAATATTGGTTAGAAAAATTAATGACGTCTTAAAATAGTGTGTGAATTAGATACTAATTAAAACATTTTATGACGTATAAAAATAATGTGTTAATTAAACATTTGTTAAAAAATTTATTGACGCATTCAAATATTGTGTGAATTCATTTTTTTAATTTATGACGTATTCAAATATTGTATGAATTAATTGTTAAAACATTATGGCGTATTTAAATAGTGTGTTAATTAAATATTTGTAAAAATTTAATGACGCATTCAAATAGTGTGTGAATAATATCTTTGTTAAACATTTAATAACGTATTCTAATAGTGTATGAATTAAATATTTGTTAAAATCGTTAATGTTGTATTCAAATAGTGTGTGAATAAAATATTTGTCGAACTTTTTATCACGTATTCAAATAGTGTGTGAATAAAAATTTGTTCAAATAGTGTGTGAATCAAAATTTGTTCAAATAGTGTGTGAATCAAAATTTGTTCAAATAGCATGTGAATCAAAATTTGTTCAAATAGTGTCTGAATGAAATATTTGTTGAATTTTTTATCACGTATTAAAATAGTGTGTGAATCAAAATGTGTTCAAATAGTGTGTGGATAAAATATTTGTCGAAATTTTTATCACGTATTAAAATAGTGTGTGAATCAAAATTTGTTAAAATAGTGTGTGAATCAAAATTTGTTCAAATAGTGTGTGAATCAAAATTTGTTCAAATAGTGTGTGAATCAAAATTTGTTCAAATAGCATGTGAATCAAAATTTGTTCAAATAGTGTCTGAATGAAATATTTGTTGAATTTTTTATCACGTATTAAAATAGTGTGTGAATCAAAATGTGTTCAAATAGTGTGTGGATAAAATATTTGTCGAAATTTTTATCACGTATTAAAATAGTGTGTGAATCAAAATTTGTTAAAATAGTGTGTGAATCAAAATTTGTTCAAATAGTGTGTGAATCAAAATTTGTTCAAATAGTGTGTGAATTACATATTTTTTAAAGATTTGAATGACGCATTCAAATAGTAGTTATCCGCTTCTTTAAATGAATGTGAAACAAGAAAAATTAATCAATATCAATGCAACAATACTATGATACAACTAGGAACCACGATGTATAGTTGCAGTATTAAACCTTCCAATGGATTAGAATAAATATGAATGTAATAATAGACTTCAACAATACTCACGTTCGCAGTGGTGTCCAGTGTAACCACACGGACAAATACACTTGTGTCCGTGTCCATATACCTTACATATGCCGCCATGTTGGCAGGGGTTAGGTCGGCAAACGTGATCTGAATAAAACGAACGAAACATAAACGTTGCTTTAGGATTTAAAACCGTTTCTTTAATCAATATTTCAATGAATAAGAAAAGCCTAAATACTGGAACTAACAGGGGGAAAAAGGTATTTCTTAGATGTTGTTTAGATTTAGTAAAGGCGTAGTCGACTATTCGTGACGTTTGCTGATGTCACGCATAATAGATTCATCAGTCGTCATTTTATTACACACAATTTTTACGCCGTCTAAACTATTGAGTATTTAGTCAAGAAACGATTATATTTTTCTTGGAAACACATGAAAATACTTCGTTTCAAATTGTAAAGACATTTATTAGAATGGACTAAAAGTTCATCCATTTTTTTTGCCGAAAGATAAAGATTGTTTGCAAAATTGAGCTTGCTATCAAAATGGAACATTACCCAAGCGAATATGATAGGCTAAATATTATACTTTTAAGAGTACATATTTAATTAAAACTTATTTTTTAAATTAATTTGTTAACTTATAGATCAAAACATATACCTTCAATAAAGTAACGATGAAATGTACTCTGGCCTACAAAAAAATGCCTGGGCAGCCCCGTCGGCATTCCCCAGTATGGCGCCTCCGGCAGTAAGCAATAAATTAACTCCTCCCCAAAGATGGGATGCAAAGCCTGGGAGGGTGGACCTCCTAGAACTGCCCATGACAGACTCATAGACCGGCGTAAATCAAGCCCCGAAGGCCAAGACAATACCAATCTATGGGGTGCAGTATTCATCGGAACAGATACTACACTTTGATCTTAGCCAAAAGAATATGGGTGAATAAAACAACCATAAAACAATGCTATACTACAAGGAACAAATCAACGCTATTCTTGTATTATTCAACTTTTCAATGGTTTAACATAAATGAGTTGAATTATATAATTGAGGTTTTAAAAATACTCACAATTGCAGAATGGTCCAGTGTAATGCGGCCGACAAAGGCATTTGAAATGGTTGTGATGTGCTATACACCTACCACCATGATGACAAGGATTAGGCCTGCAAATGTGATCTGAATATAACGAACGAAACATAAGCGTGGCTTTAATATTTTCAAATAGATTCTATGTTCAATATTTCAACAAATGAGGAAAGCTTTGACACTGTAACGAACAAGAAACGAGAACGGATGACGACAGAAACATAAGTGTTGTTGTAATATTTGAAACCAATTCCTTAAGGCCTGGTCACCTATATGTGACGTTTGTGGATGTCACATATCATAGATCGGTAACAATAACATATTCTGATTCTATTATGTACCACTTTCCTTTGATGTAAGTAGACAGGTGTACCACTGAAGCGATTGCCCCCCCCCCCTCCCGAGAATCCGAACTCTGTCACTCTGTCGTAGGAACACAAAAACACAAAATCACCGGATATCGTTTCCCGCGGTTGCGGCAGTTGAAGCCAGGAGACTGACCAAGGCGGGTCGCATGTTGAACTTTATAAAGGCTGATCGTTAGCTGTTTCAATTCCTTTTTCAGCAAAGAACAATAAATGGTATTTTATTTAAATCTTCGGTGTTGTTCGTTAATACAATTTTGGACGCTGATGAACTTTCTGTTACAGCCTCTCGTTACATTTAACGATAATGAAGAACATCACTAATTACAGATCTAC
>OY744533.1:58882411-58927411 GCA_963556195.1 Sepiola atlantica | reverse complement strand
AATAGGATATATCTGCTTCATTTACTGGGCGTGAACAAACCCCAACAAAACAATAATACAATGAAACAAGGATCAAAACAAGGAAGTTTGCTTGTATTATTCAAAGTTCGAATGGATTCGAATGCATATGGCTTCAATAAGGTAGTGGAGGTTTACACAATACTCACATTGGCAACTTTGTCCATAGTAACCTCGTCTACAATAGCACTTGTATGTGTTTCTATATGGACGACACACTCCGCCATTTCGACAAGTGATAAATGCGCAAACATGATCTGAATAAAACGAAACATAAGCGTTGCTTTAATATTTCAAAGAAACTCTTTGATCGATATTTCAATGAACTAGGAAAGCCTAAATAATTGAACAAACAGGGTACAAGTATGGGTATTTTGATATGCCGTCTAGATTTACTAAAGGCTTGGTCGATTATATGTGACGTTTGCTGACGTGGCGTATAATGAATCAACCGATCGCCATTTTCATTCACGTCTGATTTAAACACAATTTAACCTGGACGAATATAAAAAAATAAAAATGATGTTTAATTTTAAATTGTAAATGCATTTATAAGAATGGACGAATGGTTAAAGTATTTTACCTAAAGATGAAGATTATTTTCGAAATGAAGCCTGAAATCTGAAGTAAACTTTACCCAAGCAAACACAGTATACTAACTGTATATTTTTGAAGGGGAGGTATTTAATTAAAGCTACTTTTATTTGATAGTGTAACTTATAAATCAAAACATATACCAACAATAAAATAAACTTTACTGCTAGTTCAGTTATTAATTTAAAAAAAAAAAATCAAAATTTGAATTTGTAAACAAAACGAAATATGTTGTGATTTGATTAATATTGAAACAATTGCGTTAACAAATTTTAAATTAATAGTGTTGTGAATATTTTTTGCTATTTAATGGGTCAGAAAAAATCGGGTTAAAATGGAAATGAAAAAATTGGCTGAATTGAAACTGACATCAAAAATACGTTTTTTATTCCATTTGTTTTCGTCCAGAAAACAAAAACAAACACAAGAAAATAATGTTTATAATTGTTACAGCGGCCGTTCTTACACAGGAGAAACAACACCGGTTGTCACTATAAATAGTGCGAGTCGCCAGAGACACAGAGAAGACAAAGCACAGTCTTGTAACTGTCTAGCCAAGTGCTAGTCACTTTCTTACTTTGTTAATACACTTGTTAAACCAACCCTCGACTTGACTTCCTTTATTTATTATTTACTGTTGGACAACGTCACAACAAAAAGAAAGGGTTAAATTCACAACAATAATCATAAAAGCATAATAATCTTATTATATTACTACAACATAAAAACAGTGACTGATATATTATATCAAAATTGTTTACTTAATTTAATGCATAATGATGATTGGGCATTCGAAGTTTACTTAGTCGTCTCAAATTTTTAACATAAAAAGATTTTAAGTAATATAAACAGAAAATAAACAATCATGGTGGTGAACCGGTATGTGTCTAAACCAGTTTTATGATTGCTCTCTATTTTTAAGACTTTTTCTTTATTCTATGGGTATTTCTAGAGTTGTAGCAATGTTTACCTAGCGATCTCTGCAATACGATATTGTGATATTTGCATACACTATTATGTTCTGCTCTAAAACATGTCTTATCTGACATTTTATAATTACAGCGTGTCAAACATTTTATGCTAACTCCCCTTGCTATACAAAATCTCACATATAAAACATTTTCTAAACCACCAAAATATCATTGTAAATTTTTAATATAAAAAAGATGCTACTTCAAAAAATACGGGTAATAATTAAAAAGAAAAAGGTGTTTTAATATTTTAAACAAATGAACGAAAGATTTATTCTTGTGTAGCAAAAACATATTTTAACCATATGATTGTTTGTATTATTCGTAGTTATATTTTTCAAATAATCTTAAATATGAAGAAAAGTCAATATTGTCTTGATTGGTTGGAATAGCTATAATAATAGAATGGAAGAAAAAAACGTGTGCCTCGTTGGTTAAACTAACAAATTTCTTATCGATTTAATTGATTTTAATATTTAGTCATGGGCAATATTTCATTTTTCATTAGTCAGAAATTGAGGAGGGCGAAGGAGTATTCACTCTCACGGTTGAAGGTCTTGAGACTATTACCAAAATCATTGGCTACTAATTTGATAAGCAATTTCTTGAATTTCATTGGCAGCAAACTACATTCTAATTCAAGATTATTATGACGCTTAAAAACATAAAATCTCAACAATCCTATATTAATACTTCATTTTTTTTTAATATAAAATTGTTTATCTGTCTATTGTAAGATGTAATTCGGTCACCCAGTTTCTGAAATATCAACTACAATCGGGTTCGAGATTATTATTATGTGTAAAAAATATCTAAAAAGAAAAACGTAACATTTATTAATCACAATTTTATTATGATACAGTTTGCATTTTTAGAGATCAAGATTTACATCCTCCACTTTACTTAATGAATATAGAATTATAAACACAATCCCTGTTTGAGAGAATAACTATGATTAAAAACATTCGGTTACGTCACTTAATATATAGAAAATCATAAATTGCATTTGGGTTCGAGATTATTCCAACCTTTAAAAAATCAAAAACAGTCAATATTTATAAATCACAGTTTCATTAAAATACAATTGTTTACATTTCTTTCATATGAAGATATAATTCGTTCACTTTACTTAATAAATAGAGAATTATAAACTAAATTTCGTTACGAGATTATTTTTACGTTTATTGGACACTATTTACATACAATAATTTTGTCAATGGATATCAAGACATCATTACCTTAGCAAAATCAGTCATAGTAATAATTTGGTTCATTTAAGAATTTTGTAAAAATTGAATAAAGAGAAACTAAATTAAACGCACAAGGACTACCGGGCAACGTCGGGTAAGTATGGCTAGTATTTAATAAAATTCAGTAATATGAGTCGAAGACTATTTCTTTCTTTTTCTTTTATCTTAATTGTTGTTTTGAAAAATACTTTCTAATATTTTGACAAACAAAGCAAAAAAACAAACAAAAAACAAACAGACACAGTGATTATAATTCGTTACCATAGATACGATTGCTGCTAGATTTATTTTGTATCACATCACGTTCAGTAGTGTAGGTGGTTACGGCAAGATTTATGCTCTTATTTGGATACTTTCTCTTGGACATGAAGCTGGAACATATTCATGCATGAAAAAAAAAGACGACGACAATTTCATCTTAAAATACTTTCTAACTATATTATGGATCCATTTTTCTTCAGTATGAGTTGCTGCTGACTATTTTCAGAGAGGTCACGAGGAGTCAAACGCCTCTACCAAGAAAGATATTTGAAAATAGATTCGCTAACAGCCTAGCTGAAACTATAATCGTATGAGAATACAATAAGTAAAAAATATTATGAGAGAAATATATGAAACAAAAACATCTGACAACAACTGTTTCATACCGATGCGATTCTATAGTGAGACTGATTCAAACAGGTAGTTTAACAATTAATTATGAACATTAGTAAAAACACATGAGATCTGAAACGGAGATTTACACATTTAGAAATAAATTCGTTGAACAATAGATTTCATTAAAAATAATTTACGAATATTTTACTAAGAAATGCAAACAAAAAACGTAAAGAAAAATACCGCCCGGCTTTGAGATATATTTTGACTTTGAATTATTGTTGAGAACCCTTTGAATGGAGGAGATTCATTTTCAGCTTATTTATAAAATAATTTTCAATATATACACTGCCGCTGTATTATTAACTTTTGCAATTAATTTACTATCCGTGTTAATGCAAACATGTACAGAATATTTAGTCAAGAATAACAAATAACATTGTATTTGACTATTACCATAACCGGATCATTGAACATCCAAAGAGAATCGATAAAAGCGTCCTAAGAATTAATTCAAACATAAGTCACATTATTTATGGACGAGGTCAGAGATCTGTTATGTGATCATGTAGTCGCTTGATATAGATCTATAAAAAAATCCCACTCTCCGGATATTTTACTAATACTCTATTGTTTAGCTGGAGTTCTAAAGACTAAAAAATGATTTTTGATGTTTGTTGAACTGATATTTGATTATTTTAAGCCAGATCAGTTGACGAATAATTAAACTAAATATTTACGAAAATTGTAGCTGTTGTGGTATCTTTGAATTACGACATTTAGAAGTTGTTTTTTATGGAAATCGCCCCAGACAAAACATGAAGCCACTTGATGTAAGAAGCTAAAACGAACGAAAGGTGATTATCACAAAAATACAGGAAAAGCTTATATTAAAAAAAAAAAAACAAAGCTATAGATAGGTGGAAAACACTCAGCAAGAAGAGAGTTTCACAAGCCCGCGGTCTTGGAAAGAAGCTACTGGAATAGGAAGTTGTGTTATAACTAGGTATAAAACAGCAAATTGTTGAAAACCACTAGAGCAACGATTCAAACAAGTTAGAAGAAAGGAAACGGGGAATAGATCAAACAATTTTGAAGCGCACATGTCTTAATTGTAGATCTAGAAAAGACGAGCAACATCACGTATGCGAGAAAGAGGGTGCAGAGAAAAAGACAGGATGGGACCAACCAAATTACAGATACGCTTCTGAACCTTATCAAGAACCCTTAAATGGGACAGAGATTCACAAGCCCACATATGACAACAGTAATCTATACACAGTCTGATAGTAGATTTGTAGAGATAGAGAATATCCACGGGTATGAGAAAGTGTTTGGAGCGATAGAAAGAAGTTTAAAACAAAAAAAAACGCCATAATTAACTCTTTGTTGGAGTAAATATTGTATGTTTTGCCGTTGGATTCAAAAGTAAATGATTGTAGTACGTTTTCGTTTCTGTTACACAAAACTGTATTTCTTATCTCAATGAGAAAATAACTCATTACATATATTTTTCTGACGTATTCCAACAGGATTATCGGTTGCTTCAAACGTGCCGGACTAAAACAACAATAAAACAATACTGCAATAAAAACAATACTACAATAAAACAAGAAGCAATAACACGAGATATACTTGTATCATTCAACTTTCCAATGGATTAGAATAAATATGAGTTAAATAATGTAGGTGGTGTTTAAACAATACTCACATTGGCATATTGGTCCTGTGTAAGGAGGTCGGCAAACGCATCCGTACCCAAATTTAAGAAGTCTACATATGCCGCCATGTAGACAGCCGAACAGCTTACAATTAATAACTGAATAAAAAGAAGAAAACCTATTTAATATTTAAAAAAGGTTAAACATTTCAATGAATAAGAAAAAAACAAATACTGGGACGAACATGAAATAAAACCGGGTACTTTTAAGACGGCGTCTAGATTTACTAAAGGCCTGGTCGACTATTCGTGACGTTTGCTGATGTCACATATAATACATCGGTGCTTCTGTATTATTGGGAACAGATTAAATTATTTTCAGCTTAATTTGAGAAAAGTCAGTTGAAAGGGGGGATAATTCAAACTGTTTTATTTTTGTTGTAACCATACACCATAAAGAAAATCCAGAGAATTAGTAAGAAAATAAATTTTAAAAAGAGTACTTATGCAGTTTACGAACTGGGCTGAAATAATAACGTAATACATTAGAAAGACATTCTTAACATCTGGAGGTGGGTGGTTGATTAACTATTATGTATTTTCACCTAACAATTTAATAAATTAACAGACGTGGATCAGTTTTAATTACCTATTGATTTATTTTAGATATATTCAGAGAGGTCACGAAGGGTCAAATATCACTATCTAAAATGTCATTATGATATATATTTACGAATGCCTTAAATGAAACTGTAGTCATATCAGAGTACAATGAATGAACATGTTATTAGAGAAACGACTAGAAAAACAGCTACTAAAGGGCAGCTAAATTGTTTACGGATTTGTAATTATTCGGAAATCATTTATCTTGACTGGTGATACCAGATCAGGCTGCCCTGTGGCTCCCTGAGACGAAATTCACCTACATTGACGTTTTTTTTTTTTTTTTTTGTAAAACTTAATTATGTTCTACAAAACCAAAAACAAAAACAACAGCCCCTCTCCCTTTCTCCCTCCCCTTTTTTATTTTATTTTTCCTACCCTACTCCCGGTCCTGGATATGACCTTAAACTACATCCGATGGTGAGATCCGGCTTACGGACTTTGGGGAATGTGGAGCCTCCTCTTAATTACCATTGCTCCCAGGTCCACCCTGACCCGGAGTGGTAGTACCTGTTAGGGTCCCAACTATGGGTTAAATAGAAACAGATATTAAAAGGGGAACTTTCACTATAATGACCAGATTCGGCATTAAATAACCCAAAAAGGGTTGATATGCCGTAAAACAAAACTACCAAACCATACCATACCATTTATCTTGCAACAGCAGTTTCATAGCGATGCGATGCAAAATGAGACTCGTTAAAAACGATCGTTTAAGTACGAATTACGAACATTAGAAATTTAGAAAAAGCCTTTCATATTGTTCATCTGATTTGAACACAAATTACCAATAAAAGTAATTTACTTTTGTTTTAGACCAGAAAAAGAGATTTGCACTTTTGTAAAAATAAATTAATGAAATAATAAATCCTATTAAAATAATTTACAAAGAAAGTAAAAAGTGAAAAATAAAGAAAAATATTTTTTCTGAATTTTTAAGATAAGGATCGATAATGTTCTCATCTTGGATATTATTCTCACAACGTTTCGGTCGATATAACATCCGACCTTCTTCGGGTGCATCTTGTCGAACTCGGAAATCGTTATGCCTAACTCGGGAATCTTTATGTCAAATTTGTGGATCTGTACGGAATTTTGAACGGAACACTTTATTTAATCCATGGGGTAGCTTTCTTTCGTTCCGATAGCCATGGCCTAGTAAAAGTCTTCAGTAATTCGTAAATGTGTTTTTATCTTTTAAAAGTTTTTAGCAGTAAATATTGAATGCTTCGCCGTTTGATCCCTAATTAGATAGCCGCACTATATTTTCTCTTTCTCTTACACCAAACGGTTTTGTTAGTTCGCAATAAGAAATACTGTATTACAAATATTCTTAAACATTTACTGACTTATTCAAGTAGAATGTGTCATAGCAAAACAATAATAAAACAGGGTACGTGCAAAATCAATGGCCGATTCTCAAAATGTAAAACATTTTGACCCCTCCCTTCACCAAAATTCAGGAAATCAACCAATTTTAATAAGATTTTCAGTATTTATTAATCAACGATCACATAATATAATGAAACCATTTTTGTAAAGTTTAGTGAAAACGTGTTATTCTTTTAAAACAAAACACACCTTTACTAAAGTTATGCATTTATTAAATTAATGCTTAAAAGTATAACTTTAGTAAAGGTGTGTTTTGTTTTAAAAGAATAACAATAAAAAATGCATGATTTTTTTAATGAAACTAAAGCACTGTCGATGTTAACAACTAATTTTTTAAAATATTTCGTATATATTACGAAAAAAGCGTCTAAATTACGTGTTAATAAAAATCACTAAAACTCGAAGAAAAATTAATTTCTTGAATTAGCGATATTATCATTGAATAATTTAATAAATATTTTCAACAAAAAATTATATAATTGCAAAAAATATTTTATGTGATTTTAATGATTAGAGTTCCTGGGAAAAGTTTAAATGCAATATATTATATTCCCCTTCGCACATGAATATTTGTTTATAATCTTGAAAATAAACAAAAAAAATTAAAAAATGAGAATCAGGATCATAACAGAAAAAAATAAAAATATGGATAATTTCTACTAACGATCGACTTGGATAGGATCTGTAATAAACAGGCGGGATTAGCACTCCACCCACTACTCAACCGTCCTCCAAATTTTATTTGCAGTGATTCAATAATTTCGTGAATTTTACAATCTATTGTTAATTATTTGGAAAAATAAAACGTAAGTTTATATTTTTTTGTAATTTTTCATTAATAAATATTATTTAAAAAGTTTAAAACAATTATTTATTAATAAATAAATAGAATTCAAATATGACATTTATTTCAACATTGAATTCTATTTATTGTTTAATAAATAATTGCTAATATTTTAACTTCTTTTTCAATGAATAAATTGTCAGTGTAGTCATTGAAATTAAGTTACTTTTTCACACTTAAAATTAAAAAATACTCTGATAGCATTATTTTAAAAGAATTAATGTAATTTATCGTTACGACACGGGTAAGAAATTCTTACATGTGTCATAACAATAAATTACATTAATTCTTGTAGAATAAATCGATTAATGTAATTGGTCAAGTTTTTAATCAATCACCATGTAAACAAATTGATAAAATTGACGCAGTTCGTAACGAAAAAATTATTTTAACAACTTTTAAAAAAAGTTATTTCAAATTCTAAGGAAAACATTGCTAAACAATTTCTTTAGCTATTTTTAAAGAGATACCTAACATGTCGGAACGAAACTAAAGAAGCACCATTATTATTTTTTCAACATTCCAATATTTTTTCAGAACATTCGTTACGGTCTTCTAACCTAACCCTAAATGGCATCCACTCGGACTTAGGGTTAATGGTAATTATTTTAGTGCCTTAAAACTTCAGTTCAAGATAATAATAAAATTGGGAATCGTTGTGCGGGTCTTCCATACTTGTCAATCTAATGTATAAATTTTTTCATAACCTTAAAAAATAAAGAAATTAAGGTCTAATCATTTTTTAATTTCTATAAACTATAACACAGCAATAACTGCCATATAAAAAATAAATATTACTGCAGTTCGAGTCTTTTATACCTTGAGATTTGGTAGCCATATTTTGTGTTTACAATTACATAAACAGCGACTAAACGTTTGGAACGTAACTTTCACTTTTTTCGGGATAATTAAGCAATTTTTAGTAAAAAAAAAATGAAAGTGCATTTTATTTTAATTCACTCGCTTAAGACTTTAATTTAATAATTATCTTTGAAACAGTTCCAGAAAACTGATATTTATCTTTCCAGCGAAATATCAAACATGTTTTATTGAATCTGCAGTTTTAATTGAGTTTTCATTTTTTTTAGCCGTTTCGATAACATTTTTCATTTTAATTTTTTTCACACGTAAATATACATTTGTTTCCTGTTAGATATTAACTTAATACTTTTATTTTTCAAACATAATCAAAAGTTAAATGAGAACTACTTTAAATAATTAAGAAAGTACACTTTTAAGAACTATAGTCAGTACAAGCGACGGCCATTTTTGCACGCAAAATAAAACTATTACAATAAAAACTGGCTACAATGTGATACAAAGACGTATACTTGTATTCTTCAACGTTCTAACGGAATAGAATAAATATGAGTTAAATAATGTTGTAGAGGTTTAAACAATGGGGGCGTAAAGTGGTGGTAACATTTAATGTTACTAAGATAAAGCTCCTTTCTTTTAACAATTATAAAAAACATTTTGAACCACTGATTGCCATGGCTAATAGAGTTTATAATTTAAACTTCTCGGCATAAGATTCACGGGCAACATGAATTGGAATAAATACATAGAAGACATCGCAAAGAAGGTGGGCTCCCTCTATCGTTCTAGAAAACGTCTTACACCTGCTAGTATCCCATATCTATACACAGCCACCATTCGCCCATGCATTAATTATAGTTGTAATATCTGGGCTACTCCATCAACCACTAGTCTCTCCCCTTCAAGACAGAGTCCAAAAAACGACTACTCAAATGGATCCCACACTGTTAACCAAACTCCAGCCCCTGTCTCATCGCCACAATGTTGCATCCATGTGCTTATTTTACAAGTACTTCAATGGAATGTGTTCCAACGAACTCGTTGCTCTGGTGCCGCCCTCAACAATTCACCCGACAATCAACAAAATCCCACCTTTTACTGTGGAGGTTCCTAGACGTCGTGAGGCTTTCTACTCTAATAGAATATTTCTTCAAGCAATTGGAATTCCCATCATGCCTCTTTGATTCCCTGACTGTACTAACATGTAGAAATTTAAATGTTATGTAAACAAACATCTCGCTGCACAACCCTCACTTAGGATGTCCCTGTGGGCATGGTTCCCAGTTCACAGTAGCCCCTTACGTTTCAATGGCAATATGCCTTGTTTGGGATGAATAACAGTTAAGAAAAAAAAAAACACAACAAACAATACTCACATTGGCATCTATGTCCTTGGTAATATTTCGAACAACGACATTCGTATGATTTCTTTCGTGGTCTACATTTGCCACCATTCTGGCAAGCGTGAAACTGGCAAATAGAATCTGAATAAAACGGAGGAAGCATGAGCGCTGCTGTGTAATACTATGAACTGCCCTCACATACATAGCTAAATTAGGAAATGATTCACTGAAAGAAAAAGTGATTAGGAAGTAAGATAGGTAGACGACAATGGTGTGGCCCAGACTAGATGGCGCCCTCTCGATTAGGTGCTTTTGGGTGGCTGAGGAAACGGGTGGGTGTAGCCTGTTCCGCTGATCAGCTGGGGATGACTGATAGAAAGACCGATCATTTAGGATTTCCAGTCGAAAGTAGATATATTTAGGAGACTAGTAGATTGTTTAGATTAGATGGAGTAGATCCGATGAGTCAGAGTTCTTCGAGGAGATTAAGCAGATCGGGTGGAGCGGACAGAGAAATGAGCTGACAACTTCGACCAAATGACAATGGCGGCCTTGACAGACAAATTATCTCAGTTAAGTGTTAGCTTATATACTGGAACATAACTTCAATGTGCACGCTAGCAGTGTGACCCCAACGGCACACATACATACGCCCGTTACCAAATAGTCAAACACAATGTATAGATATGTGTGTGTGTTTTTTTCTGTGTGAATCTGCGTTGTTTTTGTTTTTGCGTACAAATTGTAAACTAGTGCACGCGCCCTCAGCGATCGCCAACACGAGCGACGACACGGTCGAAACAGAAGACGAAGGAGAAAAATATCACAGCACAAATGTTATGGTAGGCGATCGTCGGGGATCGGCATGGTTTTACAGCTGCAATATTTAAAAGAGACTCTTTAATCAATATTTCAATAGATAAGTAAATCTAAATACTGGAACGAATAGGAAACAAGAACGGGTATTCTAAATGTGGTGTCTATATTAACTAAAGGTCTGGCCGACTATAAGTGACGTTCGATAATATCACGTAAATAAATTAACCAATCGCCATTATCTTTTTTATTCCCGTTTAATTTCTTTTTAAAATTAAACGGGGTTTTAACTATTAGGTATTTATTCAACAGATACGAGATTCTAGGAAATTTATAAAAAATAAAAATGATATTTGATTTAAATTATGAAGACAATTATAATGAACGGACGAAAAATTTCAAGTATTTTATTTTCCGAAAAATAAAGATTATTTGAGAGCTGAATCCTGAAATCGAAAGAGAATATAATCAAGCAAATATAATAAACAAAGTATTTATTTTATTTTTTTTAAATGACGGTATTTAATTAATAACATATACACACAATAAAGTAACACTGCAATTCCCACCGGTAGTTTTTTCTTATTTATTAAACACATTTAATTTGTAAAAGAAAAAAATACAGCAAGCTAACTCTATATATTTTTTCATTTGATATTGTTGTAAAATAAAAAAGTTTAAGATGTAAAATAACAAATTTCTACGTTTTTAACAGTAACAATACTTTGTCTTTCTTTTCGATAAGATAAGACGAAATTACAAACATTTTATAAACATTTTCAACTACGTTTTAAAATAGGGTGGATATGCTACGTCAAATTTCCAATGGATTAGAATAAATCAATTAAATAATTTAGTTGATCTTTAAACAATACTCACATTGGCAAATTCGGCCATAGTAACCTTTCCGACATTTGCATATGAAACCTCTATTACGTACTAGACACGTACCACCATTTCGGCAGGGGTTTTTCCTGCAAATATAGTCTGAATAAAACGAACAAAGCATAAGTGTATTTAAAATAGATACTTTTATGAATATTTCAACGACAAATAAAAACCTAAATACTGGAATGAACGAGAATGACTTTTCTTAAAATGCCGTCTACATTTACGAAAGACCTGCTTGACTATTCGTGGCGTTTGGTGACGTCACGTATAATAGATCTACTAATCGCCATTTTTTCATTCATGTGTGATTTGACGCGGTCTAAATTATTGGGTATTCATTGAAGAAACATTTCTGTTTTTAGAAACATCAAATTTTCTTTTAATGCTTGTTTCAAATTGTAATGATAATTATAAGAATAGACCAAATGTCATGTATTACTTTTCTCGAAATGGGAGATTGAGCTTGTAATTGCAATCGAACATATAACCAAGCAGTCATAGCAAACTAAGTATTTATTTATTTTTTTTAATGGTAAATATATAAACAACCCTTAATTTTTAAATTAATTGCATAACTTATAATCACAAACATATACCTACAATAATTTAACGATGCAGTGTCCACCGATAATATTTTATTTATTAACAATATATAAAACTGAAATTTGTACACAAGTGCGGCGAATTCGACAGGGGTTTTTCCTGCAAATATAATCTAAATAAAACGAACGAAATGTAAATGTTTTAATATTTAAAAGAGATTCTTTAGTCAATGTTTCAAGAAAAGCCTAAATACTGGAAGGAACAGGGAACGAGAACAGCTATTCTCAAGATGGCATCTAGATTTACGAAAGGCCTGCTCGACTATTCGTGACGTTTGCTGACGTCACGTATAATAAATCTCCTGATCGCCATTGTTTTCATGTGTGCTTTTAACACAATTTTGACACGATATTCGCTATTTGATATTTATACAAAGAGTAGTTACACGTTTATAGTAATATAATAAACAAAAATGATGCATTGTTTTAAATCATAAAGCCAGTTATAAGAATGGACAAAAGTTTTTTGTATTTTTTTTTCGGGAAGATAAATATTATTTCAGTGACAAACCTTGCAATGAAAAATTAACATTTTTTATTTTTCGCCTTATTTACGTTAGGTATTAGAAATGTTGTGATTTCCAACGTCTCTTCAAAAATAATACTTTCTGTTTTTTTTTGTTGTTTTTTTTTTGTTATTGTTATTTTTTTATTGCACGACTACACGTCGAGACGAGATCGTCCGTGATTTTATTTACGCTGTACTTATGTAACGAAGTATACTTTAAAATATTTATTTTTAATTATTCTTACTTATTAAAAAAATACTCTTATATATAAGATAAATCAAATTTTCAGTTATTTGATTGTCGGAAATAGCTGTGATTAGAAAATGTAGATGAAAAAACTGTTTGGTCAGTTATTAAAGCAAGTTATTGGTGTTTGTTTTTTTCAGTCAGTTCTGCTTTAAACAATACTCACATTGGCATCTTGGTCCATAGGTACCCGGCCGACAATAGCATGTGTATATACCATGAATTTTTTTACAAATGCCACCGTTCAGACAGCGGGTATACCTGCAATCAACATCTGAACGAAAAGAACAAAATATATATTTGATATTTAAAACTTCAATCAATATTTCAATGAATAAAGAAAGTTTAAATATTTGAACAAACAGCGAACAAGAACGTGTATTTTGAAGATGCCGTCTAGATTTACTAAATACATGGTCGACTATACATGAAGTTTGCTGGCGTCACATATAATAGATCTACTAATCGCAATTTTGTATTCACGTCTGATTAAAAGCAATTTTGAGGCCTTCTGCACTATTGGATATTTTTTACAGAAACTTTTATAATTTTTATGGGAATTAATAAAAGAAATAAAAATGTATGCTTTGTTGCAAATTGTAAATGCAATTATATGAATGGGCCAAAATCTCATGTATTTTCCTTTTCCAAAAGTTAAAGATTATGTGAGAGACGGAGCCTGCAATCAAAAGGAGATATTATCCAAGCAAATATAGCAAGATACTTATATATTTATTTCATAAATGGTAGGTATTTGATTAAAACTTAATTTTCAAATGAATTTCTTAACTTATAAATCACAATATATACTTACAGTAAAGTCACAGTGCCGTATCCACCGGTATTTTGTTTTATTTCGCTTTAAAAATTCTAAGTTGAATTTTTAAATAAAACAAAGTATATTAGGAGTTGATCAATTACGAAACTATTTAACTTTACATTGTGTGAATTAATATTCTTGCAAAATAATTTCTTTTATTTCGTCATGGTTAAAATGAAAAGAAAACATGTCTCAACTGAAACTGGAACGTTTTAATATTCGTTTTGTCCAGAAAACAAAACAAAAAACACAAGAAAAAGTTTCCGTAATAGTAAAATCATAATAATAGGGGTGGGACGTAATGGGTGAAAATTTCAGATTTATGCGAGTAGTATTTTTTTGTGTTCATTTATACATAAATAATACTAAACAATCAAACATTTTGAAAATTTTGCAAAATTCAGAAGGTGCAAGTCACTAGTTTTGGGCTATTTTACATTCATGAAAACCCTTTCACAGCCTGAAAATGGTCCTAAATTACAGTACTATATCAGATTTAACCATCTATATCCATTCATAGCTTTTGAGGCTGTTTTAGGACCTGCAATGTCGCATGAAACCACTTTTTCACCGAAAAATTATGGATTTTGTGTCCCGTGGAGCCCTAACGGCTATTTTTGGCTTGCACCTTCTGAATTTTGCAAAATTTTCAAAATGTTTGATTGTTTAGTGTTATTTATGTATAAATGAACACAAAAAATACTACTCGCATGAATCTGAAATTTTCACCCATTACGTCCCACCCCTAATAATAATATTACTATATTATTAGAACATTAAAAGAGTGTCTGATATATTATATAATATTAATTTGCTTATTAGCGGGACCCGTGGAAATTCCACTGTTATATTTTCCTGTAATGTAGTTTCAGAATATATCTGGTTACGGAGGTCAATCTCCAAATCTCCTGTAGGAGTTTGTGACATATTTCCATTCTATGGGGTCTCAGCGTGAACGCAAAACTATACGACATTAATGTACCATCTGTGTGCAACGGCGACATCAGATGGAACTTAAACATTTCTTTTTACAATTTTAACTTTGGCTATCGGGAAATTTTCACATCTTAAAACTGGGTGGAGGGTGATAACGTACATACAACATGAAATTGCTTTAGCTCATCATTATATAGATTTTTAAGACATAGCGAGGACAGATATTCACATATGACTTAAAGGTCTCAATTTTTATGAATAAAATGTTCTAAAGACGTATAAATAGAAAGTAAAAACTATCACGGCTATGAACAGATGTGCCTCTGCGATGTCTTTTTCCTTTCTTGGTTGAGACATTTTACTATTTCATAGGAATTCCTAGAATGTTTGCAATGTTTATAAATTGAACGCTGTAACATAGTCTTTACATACTGGCACATAGTTACTATTTTTGTTTTCTGCTTTAAAGACATGTTTTATATTTCACAATGACATTGTGTCGACAATTCTATAGAGACTCTCATTACTATAGAAAATCGTAAAAATTAAACATTTTCTACACAACAAAAATCTTATTGTAGTTATAATAAAAATATGCAACTTCAAAAATGCAGACTATAATTAAAACAATTCTCTTTATAGTTTATACAAATGAACAAATGTTTGATTTTTTAAATCCTCGAAGTAGAACGTGGTGGCTTTACTTTTACACCAAAAAATTCTTAAACAATATTATATTTTAATTATTTTTATTTGGTATAATCTATTATATAAAGGTCATTTTTCTCGTTGTCTGTGAGTGTGTGTGCGTCTAGCTAAAAGTGAAAAAGGCAAAACAAACAACCACAAAGTTGGTATATTCTTGATCAGAGTTGTACTGTGTGAATAATATCTATAATTAAAAAGAAATTATTCATTCTTTAGGGGTAAACTGGTCAGGTTTCGTCAGTAGGGTCGGTCTTTCAACTATTTCTAATGTTATCTTTGTGTGGGAAAGGGATGTGCGAAAATAGGGACAGAGAAAAGAGAGAAAGATAAAGAGACTGATTGAGAGAGGTAGAGAGATAAAATGTTTAATATAAAGATGGTACACACACTTTTAAATTACTTTTAAATTACTGTGAAACGCTATGTAGCCTTGCTAGTATTGAATAAAGTTCAATTGTACGAATCGAAAATAGTTTATTTTATTTGTTTTTCATCTTAATTGCTTTACAAATATTTCCCAATAATTTTGAAAAAGCAGACTTAATGATTATAATTCGTTACCACGGCTATGACTGCTACTATATCTGTTTTGCATGAAGTCAAGCCTAGTAGTTCAGGCCTGCATGTAGTCTTGGTGACTACAGACAGACTGATGCTTTTGTTTGGATACTTTTTTCCCGGCAGGTAGCTGGACAACATTCATACTTAAAGGAGAACACGAACGACAATTTTATATTAAAACACACTTTCTACTTTATATATGGATCCATTTTTCTTAACTATGCCTTCATTCTAACTGGTTGTCTCAATTTTTCTCTGGTTGGCTAATGTGTCTGCCCCCTTCTCTCTTCTCTCTCGCTCGTCCACTTCCTCTATCAAGTTAATGGCTCCTTTATTATTATTTTTAATTGTATTCGTCTTAATTAACGTATAATATCGCTGCAATGCTGACAACAGATACTACACTTTGATCCTAGCCAAAAGATCAAGGATCTATAATAAAATAATATTTTTATGACTAAGCATTTTTAAATGAATTTAAAAAACTGATTTAATCTATTATTGTATTATCTTTAATGGGATGGTCAGTGTAGTATCGTTTCTTTTGTCATAAGCCTGTCCTCCCAGGAATTACCTCTCCCTTTTTAAGGGGACAGGGTTAATCCTCCCAAGTATTACATCTTCCTTCGAAGAAGGGTTAATATAGTATCTGTTCTGATGAGACCATCTCCCAAGGTACTAATTTCTCCTTTTTGGGGGGATGGGATAGTGTAATATCTTTTTTGTTATTCCGTCTTCTTTTATAGGGAAGATCCTCCCAGGTAATACCTCCTCTATTTTGGAGGAGTATTACAGTATATGTTCTATTGCAATGGTACCATCCTACCAGGTATTACCTCTACTTTTGAGAGTCAGTGTATGTAGTTTGCTCATCATCATATCCTCTTAGCCTAGCAAAAATATGTGCCCGGAGGGAGCCTATATTTACTAGTTTTAAATATAACACAGATGTTGCAGTATAATCTTTAAATTGATGACGATCTAATTGTTAATTACACTTTTCTGATTTTCATTATATATATATATATATATATATATATATATATATATATATATATATATATATATATATATATATATAGAGAGAGAGAGAGAGAGAGAGAGAGAGAGAGAGATAGATAGATAGATAGATAGATAGATAGATAGATAGATAGATGGCTAGTAAATTAATTGCTAATCTATGTTAATTTAAACATGTACATCATACTTATTCAATAATAATACTACTACTACTAATAATAATAATAACAGTTATAACAGACCAAATACAAGAAAGCGGGAATGAAAAGAACAAACCAAAAAGCCATAGAAAGAAATGGACAACAGAAGAGAATAAACTGGTTATGTAATGCTACTACAAAAGCCTCTACCCCACAGAAAAAGGCTATCGGAAACGAATGAAAAATTTATGGGGCATTTCTACTGACCGCCATACAACGAAACAAAAGATAATAGATCAAGCAAGATAGATCCTCAAGAGACGGTGGTTCTCGGAGCTAGAATTAATGGGAATCAAACAAAAGATAAATGGCGCAACAGATCAAGAAACACCACTTGGCGAAAACACACAGGTAGACGACTCACACAATATAAACACTGAAACTGAGGAGGTCAAAGACTACGAAATCACTAAACTCACAGAGGAAGAAGCAATAGAAGTAGAAAACATCAAAAGGATAATGACCGAGAACAAAACAAAACTCCCTTAAGGAATGAAGATTGGAAGAATTAAAATTAGGAACAGAGAAAGTAAATAGCTCGTCGCGTACATCTCAACAGATGCTATTGCAGACCTAAACGACTTGATATATACAGATGCATAATCAATAAGCATGAAACTGAAAAGAGAAAACAGACTGTCCAAAAGAATTTACCGACAAAGTCTGGATGGGAAATCAGAATGGAAATTGTATTCGGAGATTTCAACGCACATCACCGTGACTGTCTTGGATTCTCCAGCTATACAGACGCAGCTGGTAATTCCACGTACAGTTTCTCCATAGAGCACTCCCTCTCACAGACTGTTATTTTCCCGACCCGTGTCCCTGATCGTTTGGCCCAGCAAGCTTCACTTCTCGACCTGTTTTTGATCTCAGTGCCCGAGGCTTGTGTGACGAATGCCCATAGCCCGCTCGGGAACGCTTATTACCTTGTAGTAATGATTGATATCACTCTAAAATCTCGTTCCAAATCTGATGAGCCGTTGCTCAAAACGACGAGATACTACAAGCAGGCTGATTGGGAATCCATCAGAGATCGCACCAGTGGCGCACCATGTAGTGAAACTTTGCTCTCCCTGCTGATCAGAGCGCAATTGAGGTAACCGAATAAGTTATAGAAGAAATCTCATAAACTGCCCCCCCCCCAAAAAAAAGAGATGACACAAACCTCGGCTGATACCACAAAAACTAGTCGTGAAGGGTAAAAGAGGATGGAAAGACCGAGGAAGGAGAGCATTAACCAGACCTCTACTGGAAGAGTGCGTAGAGTGCTGTGACCTTGGGGAGGTTTATTGCCACCCAAATCCTAGAGAAGACCAATGGTCCTTACCAGCAAGCAATCAATGGGTGCGGCTGTTGCGATACCGCAAGGTCATTTGCGGTGGTTATCGAAAAGAGGTGGAGAGTACTGGAAATCTGGGGAGACTTGTTGTTACTCAGACTCCAGGGAACATCACCGTTTATTGTCGGTGAGCGATCACTGATGATGACTTGTGTGATCACCCATAGTGAGAACCAGTAGTAGTAGTAATAATAATAATAATAATAATAATAATAATAATAATAATAATAATAATAATAATAATAATCCAAACACTACATTGAGAAAACTGCAGAATCACCGATATGCGAAGTGTATAATGAAAGGAAAGAAACCTTAGTACCTATTGTATCTAAATGCCTTATGCACTACATCAATATGAAAAATGAAAACACGACAACGTCGCTCAGGTACTACACTGGAATATATGCAAACTCTATGAATTGGAACACAGTAAGAAGCGGCATGCGCATAAGCCAGGAATAGTACAGGAGAACGACAATGTTAAACTTCTTTGCGACATGGGCATACAAACTTATAAGGGTTTTGAACATTTTAAACTTGACTTAATCATTATAAACAAAAACCAGTAACCTTGCTTAACCATTGATGTAGCTGGTCCCTTCGATACCAGAGTACAGGAAAAAGAATAGGAATAAATAAATAAATATGAAGAACTACATTGGAAATTAGTTAGACTATGGAAATATAAAGAAGTCAAGGTGATTTCCGTTGTAATTGGAATGCTTGGGGCGATACGGAAAGCCAATATAAATGGATTAAACAGATTGACGAGACAATTTCTTTTCCAATTCTGCAAAAAGTTTGCTTGTTAGGAATGGCGAAAGTGTTAAAGTACAGCTTGAATGTCTGAAGTCAAAGGAATTGACCTCATGTTAAAAATAAATCTAAAAAACAAATAAATACATAAATAAAACAAATCCAACTGAAAACATCCAAAAGTTAAGACTACTGTGAAATAATAATAATAATAATAATAATAATAATAATAATAATAATAATAATAGACTTGCTTTTACTCGAACCTTAAAATAGATTCGTTCACAATCTTTATGGACAAGGCTTTGGCACATACATCAATCATATGATCGTGTAGTCGCTTGATATATATGGATCAACAATTCCATCTTCCTTACCTTTGACCAATCATCTATTCTTTTAGGTAAAGACTAAAGATATATTCAATGACATTTTAGTGCAGTTCAATGGGAGAATAATTGACCTAATGTTTACGAACTGTTTGCGAGATATTTAGATTACGATATTTATAAATTTTAGAATGTTACGTTTTCAATAAAATAAGACGCCATTATATACATTTCTTTTGTCGTTAGCCGTCAATATTGTATGTTTCGCCGTATCAAATAGGGTGTATCGGCTCTTTCATTCTTGCGTAAAAATGAAGTTAATATCTTTAAGACTTACTATGGTTGTGTGTTTTTAGAAGTTGTCCTCAAACTTTTCTTTGTAATAGAAAAAAAAACTTATTGGTTTAAATGATAAAAAAGTAACTTAAAGAGAGCGTGTTTTTTGTGTTGTAAATCATTGCTTTGTTGCATGAACACGTGTTTTGTTGGATAAATTGAAGAGCAAAAAGGCGTATATAAGGGAATTGAAATTGGTTAACCTTGTTCTCCTGGACAGAAAAATGACGTCCGACATTTTTACGATGGTAACGTCGCTTTCATCATTGCACAGAAACAACATTTTAGTAATACGGACGAATAAAGAAATATTTTACGCACAAATAGTTTAACAATTTTGTTAAACAAATGTATTTTTTATTTGAAAGTCGACATAGATGGAGAAATGTGGAAATTCAGATCTTTGTTAATGTGGTAAGCAGCAACTGGTATGTAGATAAATAGGGAATAAAGTGTCTCCTTTGAAAAGAACGCTATCGAAATACATTAATGTTATGATGTAAGCTGATCTACTTATTTCAAGAATAAATGGACTTACCGATACACAATAAATACAGTTACATTTAAATGTGTGCCAGTTGACACGCAAATTCCGGCGTGGCCTTATATATTAAATCAACTCAAAACGAGCGGACGTAGTAGGGAGCACACCACGTGATATTTCTGTCCAATGGGATTTCTCCAAAGACATTTTTCTAAACTTTTCTCCTTAAGCTCGCTGGAGCCTATCCAAATAGTATTTAAGCACACACAAACATCAAACCCTCTCTCTCAACTGACTCTTCATTCGGAGGTTACACGCGTCTTACTATCACTCTTCCATTTCACCTTTCGCGCGCTTCATACAATTACACAGGCGAACATTACCTATTGCCTCTCTTAACATTTTATAACACATGAGCATTTCAACAAAACAAAAGACATTCTCCTTTTTACTTACCCTGAAACTAAAGAAAGGACTTCTGAACTCATTACAAAAGGAAAAATGTTATATTTGTTAATGGTTTATTTCAGTGAATAAACTTCCGTTGGTTTTGCATGTAAGTCTTCTTATTATTATTTTTATTTGTGGAGGAAGTTATCACCAAAAAAAGGCATGCCGACCACCACAAATGCCATGGCAACGATTCGTGGTCGTTATGACCCAAGACGCGCACTTCTGTAACATACTTCTCTTGATACATCTTTGTTAATTATACCACTTTGTTCGTCTTACTTATTACTGTCCTTCAAGCCAAAACACTGGCAACGAGGGATTCGCGACTTACATTGCTACAACACCGGTTGCAAGGAGTCGATGATTACATCGCACAACACTGACGTTGACGATTTATTCTAACATAACGTATGTCGCACGATTTTGAAAAAAAGAATAGAATGGATTTTAAACACGCAAATAAACCAGACTTTAGTTGCATACAAAAACTAGCAACAGAAAACTCAGGTTTTTGTCTAAAATTGAATTGTTGAATTAAAAAAAATACATTTAGTGGTAGGCTCGAGTTATTTGATTAATAAGAGAGAAAGTAAAGCCTATTTAATTTAAACAAGCAAAGTGTAATTTTGCAAAAAAAAAAAAAAAAAAAAAAAAAAATCACGAAAAGAATTAAAAGAAAACAACAACGTTTTCTAAGTCCGAATTAGTTTTAAAACGAGTTTTGAAAAGTCGAGTTTCAACCGCGACGGAAAAGGCAAGATAAAAATGTATGTCGATTTTATTTCTCGTTCACTAAAAACA
This sequence comes from Sepiola atlantica, assembly GCA_963556195.1. Lineage (NCBI taxonomy): Eukaryota > Metazoa > Mollusca > Cephalopoda > Sepiida > Sepiolidae > Sepiola > Sepiola atlantica. The sequence continues at coordinate 58,905,447 of OY744533.1, read as the reverse complement.
AAGTTAATAAGTTTTGTACGAACTTATATATTTCCCTTTCCACTGAGGTTGCGAAGTTGCCTCATAGTAAGAAAAAACTACTAACCCAGGTAATTTATATATATATATATTATATACAGCTTGCACGAAATAAGATTTGAGATGTTCAGATTGGATGGGAAATTTCAGCTCTAAGATTTACCGATATTTTGTTTTTGCCAGAATGTAAAACTTAAAGAATCCACGGATAAATTGACAGAAAATGTTACACAAGTTTCTTTCTAGTTGGGTGGGCAGATGCAATAAAGTGATTACGAAATTTGAGTTAAAACCGGGTAAACAACCAATTTCCAAAGAGAAGCGAACTGTTCCGTTCGCGTCAGAAGAAAAAAATCAACTTAGAATTGGATAGGCTCGAGAAAATAGGAGTGCTATACAAGAGTTGAATATTGTGAATGAGCTTCCCCGAGAGTATATGTACTGAAATACGGGTATGAACTGACTTTTTAACGGGATTGAACGAGGCATTGACAGAGTATCATTATCTGTTGCCTAGTTCTGACGAAATATTCACGAATCTAAATGAAAGAAAGATTTTTTTTTAAGTGGATTTAAGCGACACATATTTGCAGATCATGGTGGACGAAGTATGCTCCAAGTCATGTGTATAGATACACATAAAGGATTATACAAATTTGAGGAACTACCGTTTGGAGTAAAGTATCAGCTATATTTCAACAGGTAATGGACGGATTACTGAGTATTGATTTACTCCTCTCCAGGAGTTAGGCACAAGGCCAGTTTTTTTTTTTTATCTTACTTCCACAAGTAAGATGTGACCCAAGGTCGGGTCGGGAAAGTTGGGTTTAAAAATTGCCTGGGCAGCCCCGTCGGCATTTCCCGGTAGGGGCGCCTCAGGCAGTAAGCAATAGACTTACTCCTCCCCAAAGAGGGGAGGCGAAGCCTGGAAGGGTGGACCTCCTAGAACTGCACAGGACAGACCCATAGATCGGCGTAAATCAAGCCCCGAAGACCAAGACAATATCAGTCTATGGGGTGCAGTATCCCTCGGAACAGATACTACACTTTGATCTTAGCCAAAAGGCCAAGCCATTACTGAGTAGTTTACAGCTTTTTATTTACCTCCCCAGGAGGTTAGGCACAAGGCCAGGTTTATCTTACTCCCATAAGGTAAGATGTGACCCAAGCTCGGGTCGGAAAGTGGGGTTTGAAAAGCCAGCGCCCGAGAAGGTGAGCACTCTGCCCATTAAAAATTGCCTGGGCAGTTCCGTCGGCATTCCCCGGTAGGGGCGCCTCAGGCAGTAAGCAATAAACTTACTCCTCCCCAAAGAGGGAAGGCAAAGCCTGGGAGGATGGACCTCCTAGAACTGCACAGGACAGTACCTCAGACCGGCGGAATCAAGGCCCGAAGGCCAAGACAATATCGGTCTACAGAGTGAGCATCCATCGGAACAGATACTACACTTTGATCTTAGCCAAAAGGCCAAGCCATTACTGAGTAGTTTACAGCTTGTGACGGCCTATCTGCACGATATCTTAATAATTAGTAAAAGTATGGAGCAACATAAAGCGCACATACATCAAGATTATGGTTGAAAACTAAAAGAAGAGAACTGTGAGCTCTGTATGAAACAAATTAAATATATTGGACAAATAATAGACAAGAATGGGGAAAAACCCGACTCAGAGAGAGCAGGTGCTATGAAGAATATGCCAGCACCAGAAAATATATCGTCTTTGCAGAGTTTACTTGGGTTAGCGACTTACTTGAGATAAATACGTTATAGTATGTACAACCTACGAGCGCCTTTAAACGAATTATTAAAAAAGGATAAAGACTAGATTTAGACAACAGAATTCCATGGTGAATTTGAGAAAATGAAGACTATTCAAGACTACAAGATGGATTATCTACTCTTTTCAAAGATCGGTCATGCGGACAAACTATCTAGATTGATACCGAAATCTGCGGAACCCCTTGAGGACATGGTAATCGCCTCTCTACGAACAGAAGTTGAGGTGGAAAACCCGTTGTGTACCATCGAAAGAGAACTTCCAGTGACACTGTGAGAGATAAAGACAAAGGCGATGAACGATGATTGTATAAAAATATTAAAAACGGCATAATTGAAAAGAACCAAAAATTTCCGGAAGCCTATTCCATCTGAGACGATGTAGTAATGTACAGTGATCGCGTGGTCATTCCGGCAAGATTGCAAAAAACGTATTCTGCGAGAGTTTCATGTTTGACATCGACGCATATCACTGGCGAAGGGCCTTATGCGTAGTTACGTCTACTGGACGAACATGGATCGTGTTATCGAGGATACAGATAATTATGTAAAGAATACGCGTTAGCAGCAAAAATGCCTCTCAAAAATTCAAACCCTGATCGTGGTGAGGAATTCATATTCACTTTGCTGGGCCATTAGACGGGTTATATTATCTGGTTGTAGTGGATAGCTTCACTAAATGGCCAGAGACACGTAAGTGCAAAGTCCCAACGACAGAAACAATGATTGCGTATATACATAAATTGTTCGAACGTTTCGGAGTCGTGGACTGTAGTATCGGATAACATGCTCAATTCACGTCAAGTGAGTTCAAATTATTTTTCAGTCGTTTCTAGTGGAACACCACACAATCGAACCGTATCACGCAAAAAGCCACGGCTGGCGGAGCGATTTGTTGATACTTTTAAAAAAACGTTAAAAAGCGAGGGGTATTCCCACGGAGAAACCATGCAGGATTTTATGTAAGTGTATAGAATGACGCCTAATGATAACCTTTTTGATTATTGCACTCTCGTCATAAATTGAAATTAAGGAACTGGAGTTATCTCCCCTTATAGTTCCCTTTTTATCCGTTAGGTGTCGCTCGGCCCTGACTTGAAGGAACTCTCCCCTTTTTCTCTCTCTCTCTATCTTGCTTTCGTTTGAAGAAGTCAATAAAAAAAATCAGTCCCTGATTTTTAAGTGTAACCCTGTTTTATGACTTGTTCTTAAAAGATAAGCTGCTTGCTTCAACACCACAAGGTAGGATCGTTTTCAATTCCCTTTTATTATTGATGTCGTGTTAATTTCTGCAACAAACCTTTCATCTTGCATGTCACTAGAGGAAGCTATCCTCGTAAGAGAAATCAAGATGATTTACTGTTACCGACTTATCAGAAACCGGAACGAAAAATAACGTCAAAAAGGACGTTTTTAAATCAGAGAAAATGTTTTTTTTTCGAATGTTTAATAATAGCATGTCATTTTGGGAAAACGAGGTTGTAGGAAAAGAATTGAGAATATGCTCTATATAGTGAAAGGACCAACATTTCTCTATAAGAGACACTTAAACCGAACAAGAAAAAGATATTCCGATACTACAGAAGAAGAATTAATGGGCGTCGTGTTTGACATGTTTGAGTAACTAGTCCCACGAGTAATTTCCCAAAGGAGAATGTCCAAAAGGGGAAGAAAAAAATACCAACTTCATAGAAGTCAACCACAAGAAGAAAAAAATATATCAGCTCCTTACAGAGCATAGACTTTAAAGAGGAGTTATGCTGTAAGGAATAAATGTTCTTACCCAGACACAATAAATACAGTCAAATTTAAACGTCATGGCAACGATTCGTGGCACTTATGGCCCAAGACTCATGACGCGTACTTCTGTAACATACTTCACTTAATACACCTTTGTTAACTATACCACTGTGTTTGTCTTGATTATTACCGGCCTGCCAGGGCACACCACTTAATTAGTTGCAAAGAACATAATGGAAGGCAGAAAAATAAAAATTGACTAGGCAGAATAAAATATCGATTTGTGATATTTATTATTATATTAGTTAATATTGAAACATTTTTATTTTATTGTTTTCAATAATAAAAACAAATTACAAACATTTTATAAACATTTTAATTACGTGTTCAAATAGGCCTTTCTTCAAATGTGTGTGAACAAAATACAATAAAACAATATTAAAATAAATAAAGATGAATTACAACGGTATATTTATCATTCAACTTTCCAATGGATTTGAATAAATATGAGTTAAGTAATGTAATTGAGGTTTAAACAATACTCACATTGGCATCTCTTTCCAGTGTAACCACGCCTACAAATGCATTTTCCATTTCGTACACACACTCCACCGTGTTTGCAGAATACTAATACGCAATTATTATCTGAATTTAAAAAAACGAAATATTTTTTTAAAATGCATATTCAAAATCGACTTCACAAACTGAGGAGGTGATCTCTTCTCGTCCTTACAGCGTCTTTCACACAGAACAGATGTTGCTAGTCTCTCACTCTCTCTCTCTCTCTCTCTCTCCTTCTCTCTCTCTCTCTACTGAATCGCTATTTTCATGGTAGATGTTCGACTGAGATGCAATGTACGCCCACCTCATGTAAAACATTCGTCTGGCTACAACCACAACAAAGAACGGTTCTTTCTCTCTCTCTCTCTCTCTACCAAAAACCAAGCGGAACTTCCATGAAAACAAAATTTCCTAAAACATTCCATTTTTTTAACAAGATACCACGAGTATGCTTCCCAACCGACTACAGCATGGTCGTCTTCAAGTCTAATGTGAACAAATACTTGTAGAGCCGCCCTTTTGGAAAATCAAGTCCTCTTAAATAATTTTCTGCCCATTCCACACTGCTTCCAATTCTCTTGTGACGGCGATCATCGTCCGACCAACAATCCTTTTGACCCTTATACTCGAGTGCTCCACACTCAGGCCTTAATAAGCGGTGATTCATCAGTATAAAAAGACTTAGGATGTAAAGTCGAAATATATATATATATATATATATATATATATATATATATATATATATATATCAGGGGTTGTACAGCGGAAAAAAATCCGGACGGACGGACGGACGGACGGAAATGCCTCAAAACATAGGTCCCCCGATTTTATAAATCGGGAGACCAATATTAAACAGATTACATATCGAAAAAGGAAAACATACGTCCAGGATTTCTTGTTTAATTCCATTCAAGATGTTACTTATTTTGAAGTAAGTGTGTTTTTTTAATGGTGTTCGAACGATGTTTTAAATTGTTGTTGATTTTGTATGCACGTGGCTACGCGTTAACTCTTAGCTCTATATATTTAATCATCTGTTAACGTTAGAAATGTATTTATTAATACTTATTTCAGTATTGAGCTGCACAAATGTAAAAGTATAGCATTCGATATACCGACAGAATAAAACATACCAAAAGACGTTCTCTTACTTTTAAAAAATACTATGGTTATATGCTTTGGTAGTTCTCAACCTGTTCTTCGTAATGGACAAACTTATTGGTTAAAATTATAAAACATAACTAAACAAGAACGCGTTTGTTGTAAATCATTGCTTTGTTGGCTAAATTGAAAAGCGAAAAAACGTATATAGGCGAATTGAAATTGTGTGTAAGCTTGCCCTCCTCGACAGGAAAATGGCGTCCGACATTTTGTACGATGGTAAATGCCGTTTGTATCATTGCACAGAAACAACATTTTAATTAGGCGGACAAATAATTAAATATTTTACGCACAAATAGTTTAACAATTTTGTTAAACAAATGTATTTTTTATTTGAAAGCGGTCGATAGATAAGTCGACATAAATGGAGAAATGTGGTTCTTTATTAATATAGTAAGCAGCAACTGCTGTGTAGATAAATAGGGAAAGCATGTAATTAGTTGCAAAGACCATAATGTAAGGTAAAAAATATCGATTTGTTATATTCATTGCTATGTTAGTTAGGATAGAAAAAGGTCCGACTAAAGTAATTTTATGTATTAGATAACATGACCGTTGTTTTGGTCTAATTTTTAAACAGATAGTCCAAATTATCAATTAAATCTCTTTGATTTTCATATATCTACATTAATCTAATTTTCTTTTAATATTTATGACAATTTTTAGGTTTGCGAGATCTTCGAATTACGATATTTACATTTTTGTTTTAATATCAAGGTTTCAATAAGATAAGAGAAGACTACAAACATATTTAAGCGGTTTAATTCTGTGTATCGGCGCCTTCAAATGTGTACAAACAAGACAACAAGAAAACAATGATCAACACAACGAGGTATGCTTGTATTGTTTAAGCTTCCAATGAATTAGAATAAATATAAGTTAGTTTTTTTTATTTAAAAAAATACTCACATTCGCATCTGCGTCCATAGTAACCTTTCGGACAAATGCATTTTTTAGGGGTACATGTGCCGCCATTTAGACATCGGAAGTACCTGCAATCAATATCTGAAAAAAACGAACAAAATATGAGAGTTGCTTTAATATTTAAAAGAGATTCTTTGATAAATATTTCAATGAATAAGAAAAGCCTAAATACTTGAACGAATAAGGAAAACGAAACAGCTATTCTTATGACGCCGTCTACATTTCCTAAAGGCCTCGCCGATTATACGTGACGTTTGCTGATGTCACGTATAATAGATCCACAAATCGCCATTTTTATTCACGTCTGATTTGAATAGAATTTTGACGTGTTCGTAACTTTTAAATATTTATTAAACAGTTTCAAGATTCTTCGAATTCTCTCTATATAAGACTCAGTGTCTGTATGCATGTGTGTGTGTGATATTTGTGTTTCCTATATTAAGAAAGGTTAGAGAATCTACATAAAATCTAAAAGTGTATTCTTATGTAAAACTAAGAGGGGGAAGACAAAAGAAGCGTTCCCGAATCTCTAAGTATACCTCTAAGGCGGCTATGAGGGTATGACACCCTTCAAACCTCAAATATATCCTATTTTGATGAAATTTATATCATATGTATAAAATTCTCCGGGGAAGACTATGTAAAGTGGTCCCGAATCTGTATGCGCCCCCACCTCTAAGTGCCCCATGGGGACAGAACCCCCTTAAAACTTCAAATACATACATTCGATTTTAATGAGATTTAAAACATAGTGAAAAATTACATAATAGTGATATTCATTTAATCCTGAGCAACGTCGGGTCTTCTTGCTAGTTTAATAATATATAAAACAAATACTGACCCAACGAGTCACATGCTGTCTAGTATTTAAATTTACCGGGGAAGACAATGGAAGTATTCTTGGAAATCTTACTGCACCCAAAAGAGATCTATGTGGGCATAACCTTCTTAAAAGTTCTAATATATCCTTTTTTAATGAAATTTACATCATATGTATAATATTTTCTGAGGAAGACAATGGAAGTGGTACCGAATCGCTACGTTACTTTCTATGTGCCGAATACTCACGTGGTCCCACCTCTAAGTTGCCCATTAAAACTTAAAATAAGTATTTCTAATTTTAATGAAATTTAAACCATGTGTATAAGACACTAATTCAGAGAGTATTCCAAAATTTCAGCTTCTTTCGACTATATTGGGGGAGGTCGAAGGGAGAAGGAGCGGATAATAAAAACAAAGTAATATGGTTTTATGAGTATAGTGAACAAGTACATGGTCATGATCCTTATTCAATCCTGGGCAACGTCGTGTGTCCCCGCTAGTATGTAATAAAATAAAAATGATGCTTTGTTTCAAATTGTAAAGGCAATTATGAGAATGGACCAGAAGTGCATCTATTCTTCTCGATAGATAAATATTATTTAAGAGATAAAGCTTATGTAAGATAATGAAGAGTGACAAAAATGAAATGTGGACGAGTCCATTGTGGGTGGAACGTCGAGAAAGAAAGAAAGCGACTTGATTACTGTTAAAAATGTAAGGTTCCGCAGTGCAAGCGAGACTTGAAAGGCGGCGGTTTCAGAAACGCGAAGAGCCGGAGCGCTTGCTGATCGGAGTATCGAAGTATCGGAAGAATGGGAGTTTACCGATGTTTATGGCACCGATGACGCTTTATTGGATATGGTACCCAAGCTTGTTTTGCTGTTAGGCTTTCGTGTCCGTTAACTAAAAATGCGACTGATGAGCAAGTTGGTACTGTGAAGGAATCCCCTGACTTGTATTTCATCAAACAGATAATTGGAAAGGCCATATTGATATTCTTGTTTGATTATTTTCTCTCAGATAAATGGCGGGAATATATTCATACACGAACATAGAGACGACGACTATTTCATCTTAAAATGACTTTCTAACTTTAGTAGAGATGTATTTTTCTTAATTATAACTATCTTTAGATAGGTCACGAGGGGTCAAAAGACTCTATCTAGTAGGTCATTATTATGTCTATTCGCTAACGCCATAGCTGCAATTATAATCGTATGAGAGTGAAATAATTTAAAAACTGTTATTAGAAAAAATTCTGGAACAACTACTAAAGGACAGCTAAACTGTCTACCGATTTTAGATTGTACGGAATATATCATCTCACAAAAACTGTTTCATACCGATGCGATACTTACATGAGACGGATTCAAACAGATCGTTCAATTATGAATTACGAACATTAGAAAATTTATTCAAAATGTATTCTTCATCTGATTCAAACAGATTTTTTTAATTAACACATTTGTAAGATAAAATTAATTAAATTATGAATTCCATTAAAATACATTCCTACGAAATAAAAATGTAGGAAAAGTAAAGAAATTTATCGCCTGACTATGGGATATTTTTACGTAGATTTCATAATTCATACATGAAAGATATTGTCCGCATGAAGGTAATTCTTGAAACTAATTCATGAAATAATTGTTCAATATAATGTGATACTATGGACTGTACCCCCAGAGACACGGAGAATCTTAGGAAATGATTCACTAAGGCGCACAAAGGCAGTAGGATGAATAGCAGGAAGTATGATGAATAGTCGGCTAGGAGCAGCCGAGAGGGCGAGCGCGGAAGTAGTCAGTTTCTATTGATGAGTGGTAGCGGTGACTAAGACAAAAGACCGGATATAGGATTTCCGGTTAGAAGTTAAGAGATTGAGGAGAGAGAGAGAGAGAGTTAAGCAGAGTGCGGAGGTGAACAGATCGGTCGGCAGAGTTCGGAGACTTAGAAGACGATGAGATTAAGTGATTTCCCGAACACCGATGAGTGCCTCGACAGACAAATTATCTCAGTTGTGTATTCGCTAATATACTGAAACTTAACTAAGATGTGGGGGCCTCAGCATTCCACGACGGTGTCACACACATCCAGAGTACAATTGACTTATACACAATGTATCTCAGTTTGTGCTTTCTCTTGTAAGTTGGTGTTGGTTTTATTTTTCTCAACTTGTAAACCGGTGCTTGTAACCTCGGTAATCGTTAGTGGAATAGAAAACTTGGCCAGAACTAGAACGAAAGATGTAGACGAACAGATAACCACGGCACATACAACGTTGGGGTAGGCGATTGTCGCGAGGGACGCACGTGGGTGTACAATAATATGACTGTTTTTTTTTATCATTTTCGGCACAGTTGTACGAATGTGACGAGAATGTATTGAGATAACTCCATTTTATTTTTTCACAAAACCTAACAAAAAGGCAATTTCAATATTTACTTTTCATTAACACTGAAGAATTAGTCATAATTAGAAGACATTTCGTTGTACACTTTTCAAAAGTTTGTTCATTAAATTTTATCAAATGGGTTTTCATTTTTCATTTTCATTTTTGTTAAACAATATTAAAAAAAGGATTTTTTTTTTCAATTTACGATTAATTACCCCCGCTCTATTTTGAAACATTGCTTAAATATGTTCCACATTCATTTAATGGAATTAATCTTTTATATAAATGGAAGGTGTGTGTGTGTGTCCAGCTAAAAGTAAAAACTACAAAACAAACATTCACAAGATTTGTATATTCTTGATTGGCGTTGCCCTGGGAGAATAATACCTAAAATCAAAAAAAGATTCATTCTTTAGGGTCAACTGGTCTATGGTTTGTCAGGGGGTCAGACATTTATAATGTTATCTACTATATAAAGGAGAGATGAATGACTTACATTATTATTAGCTTCAATACATTTAAAACAAGAGAGAGAAATAGGTTTGGCGGAAGTGAATGAGAGTTGCGGGAGAGAGATGTAAAAAAACGGTGAAGGGGAAAAGGGGAGAAATATAAGGAGAGGTAGAGAGATAAAAGTTTTAATAAAAAGATGTTCATTTAATGGAAATAATGTGGCGGCGAAGACAAAAAGAACAAGTATACCCTCGGATAATAATATGTATCAGAGAACAATGTTATTTCATGTATTTTGTTCGTTAATTAGCAATGTTTAATTGTTAAAGTTTTTGTTTGTTAATTGTTTCGTAGTTTAAGTTTACCAAAATTATTTGTATTAACATTGTTTCGTTTTTATTTGTTAATTAACATTTCTTATTTTTTATATTGTTGAACAAAAATGTTTAATCAAAATGAAAACCCGTTTAATAACATTTTTAATAAACATTTTTTAAATGTCTTTTATTTATTATTAATTCTTCAGTTTTAATGAAAACTAAACATTGAAATTGCCTTTTTGTCAGGTTTTGTAAATAAATATAATGGAGTAATCTCCCTTACATTCATATCACATTGTACAACTGTGCCTAATTTTAAAACTGATGGAACACAAATTGGCAATTAAATCGCTCTAATAATCCATTTATAATATAATGAGCACATTCTCTGTGGTTCTGTGTGTCTGTCCGTCAGGCAGAACTTTTCTTAAACAAATATCTTATCTTTATTTAGAAATGCAAAATATTGCATTAATACTTAAAAATAAATTTCCAGCTAATAAATCGGACGCCGTGACCGGAAATCGAAACCGAATCCGTGAGATCTTCAGTCTGACGTTCTACAGGCTAAACGATTTTCACTTTCTTATAAATAGATCTTAAAACATTACCTTAAAAAAAATAGGCGTGACGTCATAGATTTATTATTTACGTTATGTTTCAAAACACGAATTTAAACATAAGCGATAATTAAAAAATAGGTGAACATCATGTATAGTATTGGAAATTATTTTAATAGTCCCAAACAATTTATTTACCGTTAAATATGTACTGTATGTAGTTTTATTCAACAATTATATAATTCTAGCCAAGTAAATAGGAACACCCTCTCGCAGACAGCGAAAAAGAAGAGGGTGGTGCGGTAGCGTAGCAAATATATGCGACTAGATGAAGAATATATTAGCTAGTCTATTATACAACGGACAGTTGTCTGTGTGTGTGTGCCTAAAAAATCGAAAACTACAAACCAAAGATCCACAGAGTTGGGATATTCTTATTAAGCGTTGTCCTGGGTGAATAATATCTAACATAAAACAAGAGTATTCATTCTTTGAAGGTCAACTGACTCATGTTTCTGTAAGGAGCTTTGTTTTTCAGCCATTTTATGTACTAAAGGGAAGTAACTCTGATTTTTGTTATCAAGGAGTTACTTCACTTATGCCGACTCATTCCTCGAAAAATCTATATAAATGATAGTTGTCCCAGTGTGCATGTCTAGGGAGAGGAATGGGCTGGGTGCAGAAAGAGGGTGGGGAGGGAGGGGGAACGGGGCAGGGAAAAGAAAGATAGAGAGAGAGAGATAGAGAGAGGGAGATAGATAGAAGTTTTAATAGAAATATGTTACACTTTTGCCCCGGGCAACGCCGGGTAGCCCTGCTAATCATATATACGTATAAATATATATATATTTTTAATTTTAGCAGTTAATTTGTCATCTATGTTATAAAATAAAATTGTGTTGGATATTTTTACTTCAAGCAAGTCATGAGAATTTTAACAAAAGCTCAAAAAAATAATTCAGATATAGTTTATATAATGTATTGGCGAGACTTATGTGTATACATCACTTGCATGATATTGTAATCGATATATATATATATATATATATATATATATATATATATATATATATATATATATATTATACAATTCCACCCTCCTGACCTTTGACCAATCATCTCTTTTTAGCTAAAGACTAAAAAGTATTTTTCATGTTTGTTGATCTAATATTTGACTATTTTAACGCAATTCAGTTAAATAATTACGAACTTAAATATAAATGAAAATTGTAGTTTTGCGAGATCTATGAATAATTTATGGGTTTTAAAAATGTTAAGTTTTCAATCAGATAAACCAACAGGATTTACCTTTCCTATGCTTTCAGCAATAAGTTAAATATTGCAGTACGCTTCTGTTATCACACACAAGTATTTTATTTTATTTTTACAATTAAAAAGACAAAACTACGTTTTTAAAACTTTTCAATTACGTATTCAAACATATCCTTACCTTCAAATGTGCATGAGAAAACACAATAAAACAACATTACAATAATACAACATTACAATAATACAACATTACAATAATACAACATTACAATAATACAACATTACAATAATACAACATTACAATAATACAAAGAGCAATAAAAAGAAGTAAGATTGTATTGTTATATATATATATATATATATATATATATATATATATATATATATATATATATATATATATATATATGTAAATTGTAACTAAAAGGTAAACTTTTAGAGAGTTGGACCTATTGTGAAATAAGGAAAGCTCAATATACTGGATAGAGCAAAAATATGGTACGTCAATGAAAATTAGTAAGACCTGCAAATGGAAGCAAATCGGTATTTTCAGTTGTTCAAAACAAGGAGTAGTTTAGTTAATAAAAACATTTATTTTTCATCTCTTTCTTTCCTTAAACTCCTTAAACTCCTTGTTTTGAACAACTGAAAATACCGATTTGCTTCCATTTGCAGGTCTTACTAATTTTCATTGACGTACCATATATATATATATATATATATATATATATATATATATATATATATATATATATATATATATATATATATATCCCCTCTTAGGGGATGGTCAATGTCTCACAAGTCACAATCAATTAAAATACATGAACGTTAATAACATACTTTGCTTGCCGTACCTTTCTTACCTGATCTTGTTCGGCCGTGGACACTGACTGCAAACAAGTTTGTTCATACCCCGAAAATAAGAACCAAGACAATACAAACCGTTGAAGACAAGAAGTAGTTTATTCGCTTTGTTGTTTTTCCAAACTACTGACTAGTAAGGCGAGTGTGGAAACAGAGAGAGGTCGATAATAACTGCTTAATTATATCTAATCTAAACATCTCTAAAAAGCCCAAGTACACACGTGTGTGCTTCCAAGCGAACTGACGACTTCTCTCCCCTCACTACTTTTCCTTGAGCCATGTGACGTCACTTCCATTTCCAGCACAAAGGTGGTCGAGTTGATACTAAGCTGACCCCGACTGAACATTATTTCCTGTTATTCTCAACTAACAACATTATATTCGACCAATATTGAACCGTGTACTTAAACGTTCAAATGGGTTATAATAAATATGAATAAAATAATAGTTGAGGTTTAAACAAAACTTACCTTGACAGTATACTCCACTGAAACCTTTCAGACAATAGCATTTGTATGTGCGTCCAAATGCTCTACACGTTCCGCCATTTAGACAGAATAAACCCATGCAACCAGATACTGAATGAAACGAATGAAAGATAAGCGTCGCTTTAATATCTACAAAACATTCCTTAATAAATTATCAATGAACAAGCAAAATCTAAATACTGGAACGAACAAGGAACAAATACGAGTATTTCCTGGTATTTCGTCTAAGTTTACGAAAGGCCTGATCGACTATACGTGACATCAACAAACGTAACGTATAATAGATCTATTAATCGCCATTTTTAATTTCAAGTCTGATTTTCCGCGGTTTTAACTATTGGATGTTTATTGAAGAAACATTTATATATTTCTTGAAAACATATCAAAAATAAAAAAAATGTAAGCTTGTTTCTAAATTGTGAATGCAATTATAACAATGGGTGAAATGTTCATGTATTTTCTTTACCGAAAGACAAGGATTATTTGAGAAATAATATTATTTCAAGTAAATATCAAAACAAATGGAACGTTATTCAGACAAATACCCAAGGCTAAGTATTTATTTTATTTTTAAAGAGTAAATATTTAATTACAACTCTTCAAAATTAAAATAATTGCTGTACCAGTAAATCACAAGTCCATATAACATCAGACGGATATTTGCTGTACCAGTAAAATGAGAGAAAACAAAGTAAAACGTCTTGCTTTGAAAATAGCATCTTATACTGAAAGTTAGCTTAAAATAAATGACCTTATTTATTTTAACCAAAAAATACATTGTTGTTGTTGTTTTTTTCAAATCTCAAAAAAGTTATCATACGAAAATAATGGTTTAAACATATGCCCATATTCCTCTTTATTAAAAATAAGCATTTAACTGCGCTGCCACAACTTAACTTTCTTTGAAACCACACGTCTACATAACATAAGACGGATACTTAGCTTCAGATAAATATAATTATTTTAACAACAAAATACATTGTTGTTTTTTATCCCAAAAATGTTTAAAAAAATAATTCCGTACTTTACAAATCACGACATCTACCCACAATATAGTAACACTTCATTGTGCACTGGTATTTTCTTTATTTAATCAAAAAAATAAACGTTGAATTTCTAAATATGACAAACTACGTTGTGAGTTGATTGATCACGAAAGCATTTGTAGCAGTTACATGAGTGAACTATTTCGTATTGATGTTCGTTAGCTTTTTATGAAATTGTGATTCGGCTGTGCGCATGCGTAATCAGTAACTCATTACTGTGTAGGCGTATGACACGTCAATATGTAGCGAAATTCATACGCGTCAACATATTTGGCGCCAAAGACAATATACGACGTCAAGTCAGTTTCAAGTTTTTGTTTACTCCGTCAAGACGCACACTTATCCAGATCTAGCTCTGATTTAGCCAAAGGCAAACGAGATGCCGAACTCCAGGATATTACATTATCTAACCAACATGAGCGAGCCCATTGCATCATTTCTCTTTTGTCTCTGTGTTCCTGTAAATAAATATTAACATCTATTTAGTTGTGGAGACATTCTTTATTTTAAGGAAGAATGGTGACCCTTTTCTTGTGTAACATTTATATTTTAGTCGGATTCGGCCAGACGTACTAACTCTTCCAAGTACGTTCGTCATTCTGACATTCTTCCTGATTTAAACCATAATTCACCCCATCGCTTACCAAACTAAAACTGATAACCCAAACTGTATCCAACTAGCTAAACATTCTATTCACATTATTTATATAATGATACGCTAAGACAATTTCATGTTGGTACCTACGGTATCACGTTCGACACCTTTTTAAAAGATGGGACCACCCGATCGCCAAAGATGCAATACAAAAAAGTGATTTTCTGTTGAACATGAAACTCGAACTAAAATACACTTTCTTGGCCGTCTGTTCAAGGATAGTACAATAATATCGATGAATCTGCGTTCGCGCCAGACGCTCATAGAAAGAAAATATGTCACAAAAAAACTTCTAAATCTTCATTAATTAGAATACTTTCCAGCTTGAATAACGGTAGTACATTAATATTGTGAGGGCTGCCTTTGCGTAGGACGACCATATAATGGAACTATTTTTAAACACAGCAGCTATACACAATATATGAAGGATAAAACTGTGGGTGGTACTACTAGATCAGGCTGTATGAAGATACCAGCTTCCTGACTTAAAATTCACCAAACAATGATGTTATTGTTTTTATTCCTTTCCCTTTGCACAACTCAATCATGTTCTTCAAATCTAAAAAAAACATTTTTTTTTCTCTACAAAACAACCAAACCAAACACCATGACTAAATTATTGAACATATAAAGAACTTCAAGCATAAACACTTTTACCAAAATTACCTGATTCGGCATTAAATAACCCGAAAAGAGTTGATATGCCGTAAAACAAAACAATCAAACCTAAAATTGTGGAATTTCCACGTTCCCGCTAGTCTGTATAATAATAAGCTAAGGCTATTTCATGTCCGTGCTACGTCATCACCCTCTACACTCTTTTTTAAAGATGGGATCGCCCGATGCAATGCAAAAAAGTTTGTTTTTTTAAATTTATCTAGTGTCACTGATGATTCGAACGTGGCGATCGAATTAAAATATACTTTTTTGCATTCGGGCTATGATCAAAGTGTAGTATCTGTTCTATCCAAAAATGGTACAATAATATAGTGGGGTCTTCGTTTTCGCAGAGTGTTCATAGAATGAAAATATGTTACAAACTGCTAAAACGGTTTTGGAGATAGACCCCTATATATATTCTGAAACTACATTATAGAAATAGTTAAGTGTGGAAGTAAGTAAATCCGTTTGATATAATATATCAGGTACTCTTGTTCGATTATTATGATTTTATTAAGAAGACTAATTTCTTATGTTTTTCTTTTGTTTTCTAGGAGAACCCTAATATGAAAACGTGTTTTTTTTTAGATTTCAGTTTCAACCTAGATATTTTTCTTTTCATTTTAACCATGACGAAATAGAAACATAATATTTTATTTTATAAAATTATTCATTGAAAAAGTGTAAATTTGAATTGTTTCGTGATCATCAACTCCCAACATGTTTTGTTTTATTTACAAATTCAACTTTTAACATCTTTAACCAAATATAAAATTACCGGTGGAGACTGCATTATGACGTTATTGTAAGTATATCTCGTGATGTATAAGTTACGAGGTATATTCTGACACCGCATTTACCAGAGTCGTTGGATAAACATGTTTCAGTTCGAACAAATGTGGTAGAATAATATCGTGGGGTCTGCTTCCGCGCCACACGTCCATAGATGAAGAATACAACTATGGAATTTGTATGTACTGGATTCACTCCTCAACTATTTAACAGATCATCATGCATTTTGGAATACATTTTATAGGCATAAGATCGAGTACTGTAGGTTATATTTAGTCTAATTTAGTTTCATGCTAAAAAGGTAAAACGAAAGAAAAAGCCATTCATAAATATTCAGATACCTTAGATTTTTATTAAATTTCAACAATAGGCATTAGACATCAAATCATTTTTCCCCAAATGTTGTTCTTTAGAATATTTTAAAGAGATTTCACGGCGCAGCCTCCAATTTAAAAGTTAAATGTTTCAGATTTACATTAAATTTGATCTATAGTCATTAGGCACTAATTAAGAAAGATTCCCTGAATTTCAATTTCTTCTTAAGACATCTGAAGATTAAGCCTTATATTTGAGATATTTTCTAGTATCAAATCATTTTATGGATTTTCATAAAAATTAAAATAAGTAGATAGACATATATATATATATATATATATGTCTATCTACTTATTTTAATTTTTATGAAAATCCATGATATAAAATCATAAAATGGTAAAACAACAAAATAATAAATAAATGTTGGAAAAAAAACAACAAAATAATAAATAAATGTTGAAAAAAACATTCTACAAATGTTGGTAGCCTTACTCCTTTACATATATACTTTTCTCTCGTTGGAACTGCACTAATACTGCACTACCCTCTTTTCTATATATATATATATATATATATATATATATATATAATGTTTAAGGACATAAAATATTGCAAATCTTTTCTGTTCGGAGAATTCATTTTACCCGTCCTGGCACGGGTAATTTTCGGTGATCAACTTTATGATGAAATCTTTAGAAAAAATATACATGTCTTTTACTAGCTCCGTCATTATTGACACATGGCACCGACTTATAAAAGTTAACAGTAATTTATTTCCTAATGGACCTGCATATATAAATAGTATAAGGTGAGTTTAATTTTTTATTTTTCTTATGTTTTGGAGAAGATTTTAGCCTTTCCTTCTGATGAATCACACTTATTGAAAATCCAAGATATATAACTCTGTATTCTGTTAGTCTGAATGGTGATGAAACGGACGGTAAAATATTGGATCTCTCTTTCTTTTTTCTACTTATTTTTCACTTTTTAAAAAATTTCTTATCTTTTTGTTTTTGCTAGGGATGGGGCATCCTAACGGATACCAGATATTCACCCGCTATCTTAGACACTCGAGCCGAGAGATCTTTTTTAGATTCTAACCGTCTTTTTAAGTACAATTGTTTCTATCTCTTTTGCACTTGGTTCACCGGGTAGATTTGCCAGGTAGTTTTTGAAATTCTTTTTCATTAGTCCGACCAGTTTATCTTAAAAAATCTTTCTAACTTCATTGTGGATTAATTTTCCTAAACGATGAGTTGTTCTGGTTATTTTCATAGAAGTCACGAGAGGTTAAACGTGTCTATCTAGCAGGGCATTATTATGGTTATTCGTTAACACCTTAGCTGCAACTGTAATCGTATGAGAGTGCGAGAGTTAAAAAAAAATATTAGAGAAAAATTTGGAACAACTATTAAAGGACAGACACATTTTTTACGGATTTTAAATTGGGAGAATAACATATTCTCACAACGGCCGTTTTATATTCATACACCTTTATAAAGAACAATTTTTATTTTCATCTGATTTATACACAACATTATAAAATCTGTTCTTGATCACCGTTAGAAACGGAGGTTTGCACATTTGAAAGATAAATTAATCAAGGGAGGCGCGAGAGCGCTCTATCCCTTAATAAACTCACGAATGGCCTATGCTGGAAATCTCATTTATTTGATCAATCATAACTCAAAAACCAATAAACCAAATTAGTTAAAATTTGCACAAAATTTTTATTTGATAGCTTCTATAAGTGTGTTGAATTTCAGCATCAGTAGTCGTACACACAGATAACATAATTTCATGATTGAGCTTTCTGGATCTCTGGGTTGCCTTGACTAATGATGCTGAAATTCTAGTGGGTGGCCCATACGTACGTACGTACGTACGTACGTACGTATGGGCCACCCTGTATCTCATCAACTATTTGATGGATTCAGCTGATTTTTGTCAGAGATAGAGGTTCTAGGGTCTAGTTGATGGCATTTTAATTTCAGTTCACCATATACCTTGATTAGTCAAACTACCAACTATATCAGTTATTAGAAGGCATTGTATTGAGGCATAGCCTTGACAAAAGTAGTGACATTCCATGAAAAATGCCAGTATACTGAAATCATATGCCTTTAATAGGGTTAAGATGAAAATTCATATACACTAAATGTACAAAAGCAAGGAAATTCCCAAATTTTTACACTTTTATTGTCATTAAGGGTATGCCTACATATCAACCAAACCATTTCATTATCACATCACTGCAGTATAAATCTCTATGCATGAGTGGATGAAGTGTGTGATGTGCGCTGAAGAAAAATTCCTACCAGTAAAATACATAGCCCGGTTGTGCTCGCATACCCTTAATGACAATAAAAGTGTATTTGTGAATTTCCTTGCTTTTGTACATTTAGTGTATATGAATTTTCATCTTAACCCTATTAAGGGCATATGATTTCAGTATACTGGCATTTTTCATGGAATTAATAATGTCGATTCAAATAATTTACGGTACTTTACGAAGAATTTAAATAGTGAGAAATAAGGAAAATACCGCCTGACTTTGAGATATTTTTAGCTTGATTGCTCAGTTCATACATGAAAAATGAATTTAAAACATTTTTAAACACATTTAATTACGTTTTATAATAAAATGTATTCGCTTCTTCAAATATGCATAAACAAAACAACAATAAAACAATATTACAAGACAATACTACAATGCAACAACAAGCAATGAAACGAGATAGACTTGTATTATTCAACTTTCTAATAGACTAGAATAAACAATGAGTTAAATAATGTAATAGGAGTGTAAATAATACTAGTGCTTAATATGCCATTCGCATCTTTTAGACAATACTCACATTCGCAGTTTCGTCCAGTGTAACCCCGCGGACAAATGCATTTGTATGTGTTTCCAATTACTTGACAGGTCCCGTTATTTAGACAGGGGTAAATGTTGCAAGAAGGAGCTGAATAAAACAAAAGAAACATGCGTGTCGCTTCAATATTTAAAAGGGTTTCCTTTAATCAATATTTCAATGAATAACAAAATTCTTAATACTGAAAAGAACAGGAAAAAAAAACGAGCATTCTTAAGATGGGGTCTTAATTTACTAAATGCCTTGATTTACTATTCGTGATATTTGCTAACGTCACGTATAATAGATCCACCAATCACCATTTTGAGTCACATCTGTTTTGACATGGTCTTCACAATTTAAGAAACATTTACCTTTGTTGACGCCACGCATTTTATTTATAAGAGTAAATTGAATGCGAAACAGGTACTCGTTTTGGTGCAAGTAATAAGTCAACTCTCGCTACAACATTGTTTTAAATGTAACATTAATCTTTCTAGACGCAAATGTCTGTGTTGTATATAATTAATATTGTGTGAAATTATTACTGTATATTATTAGTATTTTATAATTGAGGTCAGTGTTACTATTGTTGCGTTTTTCTCCTGACTAGATTGTTGCATGTCTACAACTTTAATTATTAATAAATAAACTTTGGTCACGGTCACCAAATTAGAATATTACTGGATATTTCTACGCCGTCGGCTTATCATCTCGTTCCTACCCCCTCCCCTCAGTGTGATCATATCCGAGCGGCAACATTGTCTTTATCTTGCCTTCATCCGCATGATTTGGGATGAATAGATGAACACTGAAAATGTTGAAAATTCATATTTAAGTCTTCAAACCATCACCTCCGATCGGAATGGTTGCGTCATAAATTTCTAGGAACTTTTTAAATTTTCCATATCTCTAGTTCTAGGAACAGAGGTCACTTCATGGGGAATCCGCAGGTCACCACTGCTACTCGTCAACTTCACTGATGACTATTCACAAAACTCTTCTCTAACACGTAACCTTGTTCGACTAATCTGAACCTTTGATTTCTCTCAGATCCACTCTCTCATCTAAAATATTTGTTTAAGCTCTATTTCATTCACTTTTAAAAAGAATATTTCATATTTCCTAACAAGATACCTTCAGACCAACATCTATACTAATATGAGAGACGTGTTTCTCTTACAGACTCTTTGGCGCTATGTGTGTTCGCAAACTCTTACATGTTATTAAGCCAAGGAACACACACTTTGGTAGTATGATCCCAGGCCAATGCAGATTGTCCTAAAAGAGAGTATATTCATTTTAGTTTATTAAAGTGTTTTGCAGGGGAGAATACAACTACCATTTTGATTTTTTACCTCGGATTTTAATTTTTTTAAATAAACCCATGGTTAAATGACACAACATTATACAAATTTCCAACATCTTATCAAATTAAACACATGCTTAAATGATAAAACATTATACAGATTTACCAAATCTTATCAATTTCAACCCATGGTTAAATAACACAACATTATATGGATTTTCAAAATATTATCAAATGAACTCCATGGTTAAATAACACAACGTAATACAAATTCACAAAATCTTATCAAATTAAACCCATGGTTAAATAACACAATATTATCTAGATTCCTAAAATCTTCGCAAATTATTACCATTTAACACCATCTGATTGACAGATATAATTTGACAAAATATATAAATTGACAAAATTAAACTTGTTTGAACTCATAACTTCAGTGTGGAGGTTTTCGTTTCAGTTTTCACCATAATAAAAATGGCGGATTTACAAATGTATCAAAGGCCTTGCTAAATAAATGTCGTACTCTAATCAGGGTGTTTGAGTCGTAGTCTGGGGGTTGGAAGGAGTCGGAGTTAGAGTCGTAAGAATAGTAGAAGATTAGCATCTTTTTTTTATTGCTGACTATCCTAGCTTAATCCTCGGGACAACATCGGATAAATACAATTAGTTTTATATAAAAACAGCAAAAGGTTGTTTCTGATATGTATACCATTTTATGACTGTAATTCTGTTGTTAACGAGCCTAGAAATTGCTAGTGAAACGAAAATAAAGCCAATTGAAAGAGAAAGAAAATTGGATAAAACAGGTGTTAAAATAGAGGTTGAAACAAATTGCTGGAGTTTTATAGTATATTATCAGTCGAATGAAAGAAAATTGCTATCTTTCCGAAGAATTAACTAACAGTCTGAATATTGAAAGACTTTATAATAAGGAGGATTTGTAATGCTACGAGTCGAAGTCGAACCTTATACCTTCCGACTCCACAACCCGACTTGTGTATAAATATGTTGTGGTTTAACCCCCATTTAACTTAGTAGATATGTTTCAATATTATGAACCCTTCTGGGACGTATATTGCAGATAGTGCATGCATAAAATAATATTTGATAGAATTAACCTAAAAATGTCGTTAAATCTGATACATAAAGTACAGCCAGTCTATTTTGCGCGTTTCTTTGCCATTTCTTCCTACAAAATCAATATTGTGTTCTGGCTTGTCAGCTTTCTTGTGGACCATGGGTAACATTTTAAAACCAATAAAATAAAATTCGATTTAATTTTCCCAGAAAATTCTTTGTCCGGCTCGAAATTATTTTCAAGTGGCCGTCAGCTTAAATAATGAACGTAACTCTGCGTTTGTCCATAGAAAGTTTCTTTCCTTTTATGGGGAAAACATACTTTGGAAAAAAACGTGACTCTGTGAACCGGGTTTGCGCCTTGTGACCGTCTGAAACTATCATCTCTTACACTGATGAGAGCATAAGCTCGAAACGACGTCGTCTGTAAATAAATATAATTTAATTTTTATTCATGAATATTATTATGAAGCTGTTTTAAGAAAATTAAAGTTGCGCACTGTTGGGAGATATTAAAATATAGACATTCACTTAAGCTACTAAGTGAGGCCTCGATTAAGTTTGCTGAGTCCTCTAGATTGTCTTGATGTTTACAGTTCGCTGTGTTTGGCGTAAATATAACTTAATTTATCCGTATAACGTGATAATTTAATATGGCCTACAGGATAGAGCGGGAGCGTGCGAAGTCAAAAGTTACTCTGTGAACCGGGTTCGCGCCTTGTGACCGTCTGAAATGATCACCCCAACACTGATGAGAGCATAACGACGTGGTCTGTAGATAAATATAATTTAATATTCATTTATGAATATTATATATATATATATATATATATATATATATATATATATATATATATATATATATCTATGAGTAATGCTTCATTCTTCGTGAACTCTGGTGATAGAAACTTAGTAAAAATCAAAACCGGTATACATCAATTCTTAAAAAATTTGGACCTCAAAATAACCGTAGA
>OY744533.1:58859911-58877411 GCA_963556195.1 Sepiola atlantica | reverse complement strand
GTTCTGAGGATTGGTTCTATTCCAAGAATTCTTGTAGACTGGTACCACAGAGGCAATTTTCCAGCTATCGGGGAAGCAAGATTCAGCTAGGTATTTATTGTAGAGTTTGGAGAGGACAGGGGTCAATTCAGCAGAGCATTTCTTTATTACTATTACAGGTATAAGATCAGGCCACAAGCTTTGAAGATGTCAAAACTTTTTATGATGTCTCTGACCTGGGATGGGGTGATGACCAGATTATCAAGTGTGGCTTCGGTCCGCAATGGGAATTTGGGGAGGGGTGGTTATCTGAGTGTAAAATGGAGTTAGAGGGGAAACGCTGGGCAAGTAGTTCAGCCTTATCAGTTGCCATGCAAACGACATCATTGTGGTTTGAAGGAGGGAATCGTTGATTGACCATTGTTCACTACACTATTGTAGATTTTCTAGAAATCGCGAGTACCTAGTTTCTGTGACTGAATGCGTTTTTTTGTTGACTCAGTATACTTTCTCTTTGCTTCGCCTATCACGGCCTTACAATTATTTCTTGACTCTATAAATTTGTGTCTATTAGCAGCTGTCTTATACAGGCCGAATTTACGGAATGCTTGCTGCCTCTCAGCAATGGCAGCTACACATTCCGAGGTGAACCATTGGGAGAGTGGGGCTTGCTGAAGAATTTTTGCATGATGACATAGGCTTTAATGCCTGCTTTGACCCATTCAGTTAACTCATTTGCACGTCGCTGATGTGATCGCTGATTGACTCAAAATCAGCCTGCTCGTAGTATCTTGTTGTTTTGAGCAACGGTCCATCAGCTTTTGGACAACTTTTTAGGGTGATATGAATCATTAGCACAATGTGATCAGCATTCCCCAGTGGGCTATGAGCTTTGGTCACACAAGGCTCGAGCATTGAGGTCAAGAAAAGGTCTAGAAGTGAGGCTTGCTGGTCTACTCGATCGGGGATGCGGGTCGGAAAATCGACAGTCTGAGAGAGGGAGTGAGCTAAGGAGAAATTATACGTAGAGTTGCCGGCTGCGTCAGTAAGTCTGGAGAATCTCAACCAGTCACGGTGGTGTGCATTAAAATCCACAAATACATGTATCTGGGCATTCAAGTCAATTGTGAGTGCTCTATCTATGCTTTCAGAGACAGAGTTTAGCAGTGTACAGTCCTGGGTCGAAGGGGAACGGTATAAGAAATATAAGTAACTGACGCTGTGATGTAAAGTCAATCTAAAGCACATGTAGTCTTGGTCATCCGATTCTAACCTATGTTCTCTAGTCAGTGATGTGCGATGAGAAGATCAGTGACCGGCTGAAATCCAAGATCTATTGCTCAGTCATGTGACCAGTCGCAATTTATGGTTGTGAATGTTGGCCAGACACAAAGGAGCTGCAGAACCATCTCAGTGTCACGGGGACAGAGGATATCAGTCATTACCCTACTCGACCAGACCACCAATGACAGCATTCGCCGGCGATATAGACTGACACCAATTGCCGACAAGCTCTGTCGACTGAGATTGTGTGGTTATGTCCTGCGAGCCAACGACAGTCTTGCCAATGTGGCGTACGAGATGACAGTTGAAGGCCGCCGGCTAAGGGGACGGCAAAAACAGCGTTGGCTCGACACGCTTCAACATGACTTTAAATCACCGGCGTACACTCCGATAAGGCACATGACCAAAATAAAAGAAGGGACAAAATAACATGTGTGGCCCCTGCGGTATGATGCGGGTCTACGGAAGAAAGAAGGAGTCACATTATCAGCCATACTTATGTACAGAGAAGGCGTGTAATTGCCTTGAAGTAGCTCGACTTCATGAACGTATATCGCACTATTTTATCAATGTTTTCTACACTACATTATCAGGCATTGTGCATCTACAGAGTAAACGTGTAATAGCCATAGAACTAGAAGTTGTTTTTAAATTGACAATTAAAAGAAAATTATAATTTAAATATAATCACGTTTAATGTGACAAAAATATTCCCGATATTCGTGAAGTATAAAGAAATCGACTAATAACTGTTACCACACACAAGAACATTATGTTTTACCAACCTGCATGGTTTTAAACTTCTGAAACTGTTTTAAAGTTTTGCTTTCATCTCAATATAAAATTTCGTCGATATATCTCTTTCGAAAACAGTAAAAATCCAATATAGCCGACCTATGTGTTGTTGGTGGTGTTTCATTCCTTAAAAGATAGTTGAAAAATATGACTTACCTTACCACTAACCCTAAATCCGACTGACACCCCCGTACTTAGGGTTAGTAATAAGGTAATCCCTTTTGTTACTATCTTTTAAGCTTGAGATTAGCGACCACCTCCAAACAAAATCGACCACTATTTTATATTTACTCGTGTTTGGCGAAGTAAAAGATAGAGTAATTCAGAGATGATAAAACTTACAATCATTTTCCACACGTTAAGATTGTACAGGTCGTTAGAAAATTAAATTTTTTTGCTTTTAGTAAAAATGATTTCTTTTATATTTGTTTTGTTTTATATTCTTAGGCTGTTTACTATACTGCATGAATGCTAAATATACAATTAAAAACTACAAATTCATAAATATGTATCGCGCCATTTTATCAACCTATTCTACGTTATACTACCAGTCATTGAACAGGGCAGACGGGTAATAGCCTCGATCCAAAATATTTTTTTTAATTTACAATTAAAGGAAATTCTTTCAATGAGTGTAAACACGATTTTTATAATTTAAATATAATCATGTTTAATATGACAAAAAATATCAAATAAAAAATAGATGAAGATTGTTTTTTTTTATTTTATGACAAAACAAACAATTTTAAGAACAAAGATTTGACATTTTAAAATGTTTATGTCTTAAATATCGAGCGTCAAAATTCACGCAAAAAAGTGCATTTTCACCTCTGTAATATTATGTAAAATCACTTAATAAAAATGTACTGTTAATCTGAAATGTAAAAATGTTAAATATACTTTAATAGTTTAAGTAGTGTAGCATTAAAATTAATTGTGTGAAATATCCTTTTAATTCAAACACAAAATTTTTAACTTTTTTCGTCAACGTAAAAATTTAAAAGAGTCTTTAAAATTGTTTTCGGACAGAAATGAAAAGAAATCTTCATTCGCCAACACAATGCAAACAAACAAACAATTAATACGCATAACAGCATTAAAAAACTATAAACAATGACAGAAAAAATATCCAGTTGGCAACGCAACATAAAAAACCGACTAACACGCATTCCTTTGAAATATTTTAAAGGAGTGTTAGGGGTACAACCTCCGATTTGAAAATTCAAATATTTCAGATTTTCATTGAATTTGATCCATAGTCATCAGACACCAATTAAGCAAAATTCTCTGAATTTCAGTTTCTTCTGAAGACTCCTTAAGCTTAAGCCTTAAATTCTTAGACATTTTCTAGGATAAAAATCATGTAATGGATTTTTGATTAAAAAATTAAATAAGAATTCTAGACATTAGGTTTCGTATGATTATTCCTAGATAACTCTTGATGGGAATCGGTAACAGGTAACCTGACTTTAAGGGCGTTTATTGCAGTCAAAGTGTCGTGTTTCGTACCGGTTTATTTCTCCCTTATAGATGAGCACTACTTTTTTGGAAAAGTTATAATATTTATGTAAACTTTGCTTATTCATAAACAAAGAAATGGGATTCTACCTTTTTAGGCGATTAGATGTAAACAAACAAACAATTAATACGCATAACAGCATTAAAAAACTATAAACAATGACAGAAAAAATATCCAGTTGGCAACGCAACATAAAAAAACTTGCAAGAAACATGCTTACGATTACTAATTCCAAATAGTCACTCATTATAAAACAACTTCTAGTAAGAAAATTCTTCCATCATAGCATGCCAAAGATTTAACTATTTTTCTATTGTAACATATTTAAAACAAATGATTCTTATGCAAATTAGTGATAGTCTCTATTGCAATAAAAAGATTAGTAAGAGCGCCACCTATTGGTGACAAAACAATCTTTTTTATATAAAGTTAGGTGTCTTTATATATTTGCATTACAGGATTCACTCCGTGATTAATTAACCGATTATCATCAAATTTGGAACATAGTTGCGAGGCGTAAGGAGTCAATTGTGGGCTATATTTAGTTTAATTTAGTTTCGTGCAAAGTGGATAAAAAAGAGAGATTCAAACCCTTCGTGAAAATTAAAATATCTCAGATTTTTGTGAAATTTTAACAATAAATAATTCCTTTGAAATATTTTAAAGGA
Organism: Sepiola atlantica; assembly: GCA_963556195.1. NCBI lineage: Eukaryota > Metazoa > Mollusca > Cephalopoda > Sepiida > Sepiolidae > Sepiola > Sepiola atlantica. Next base: position 58,873,166 of record OY744533.1, on the reverse strand, counting down.
GTGTTAGGGTTACAACCTCCGATTTGAAAATTCAAATATTTCAGATTTTCATTGAATTTGATCTATAGTCATTAGACACCAATTAAGCAAAATTCTCTGAATTTCAGTTTCTTCTGAAGACTCCTTAAGCTTAAGCCTTAAATTCTTAGACATTTTCTAGGATAAAAATCATGTAATGGATTTTTGATTAAAAAATTAAATAAGAATTCTAGATATTAGGTTTCGTATGATTATTTCTAGATAACTCTTGATGGGAATGGGTAACAGGTAACCTGACTTTAAGGGCGTTTATTGCAGTCAAAGAGTCGTGTTTCGTACCGGTTTATTTCTCCCTTATAGATGAGCACTACATTTTTGGAAAAGTTATAATATTTATGTAAACTTTGCTTATTCATAAACAAAGAAATGAGATTCTACCTTTTTAGGCGATTAGATGTAAACATCATTAACACGTAGACGGTAAAAGGAAAGAACATTTTTTAAAACAAACCATTTTAGACTTTATAGAGCAGAATACATTCCAGATATAAATTTAACGTAAAATAATCACCCACTTCCGGACCACTAACACACTCACTATTTTGACAATTTGGGTGATTTGTTAACTGCATTTTCGATGATTTTTGCATCAAAATCGTAAAAATCGTGAGCCTTTTATCATGTTGTAGTTTAAACAGACGCAAACAACATAGTAGCTCACGTAATCATATCATGTAAAAATTACATTACAAATAAAATAAAAAAAACAATAGTTATGTTATCAAAATGGATTGAGATTCTATTAGGATATTCAATAAGAAGTAGCCTGTTTAAAAATAAGAAGACACTTCTTTTCGTGTTTTTGATAAGTCGGCTTAAGGATTTGAAATTTACTTACCAGCTGTTAACGACGACGCACCAACTGCGCACATGAGCAACACAACAGACCATATGATCTTCATATTTGCTGTTTGAAGAAGAGACCCTTACACAAATTAATCTACAACTTGCCTTCATTTATATAGCAATGCTTGACCACTCTGACATTTCGTCTTGATTCCTTGATCCATTCTTTTAGAGATCGCTTACATTGATCTTCCGACTGATTTGTGTGTTGTTGGAATAATTAATTTTGAATGTGTTTCAATGAAAAGTTTGTCAAAGTTCAAACTCGAATATTGTTTGCGTAATTCAGTGGATTGGTTACAATTTCGTATTCTTTTAACTTGCCTGTGGATATTGTTTCACAAAATTCTGTGTTTGTCGTTTTAATTATTTGATGTGTGTCTTTTTCACTCAGTTCAAACGGCCGACATTTTTTAATTATTGGTGGGAAAGGTCAACAATTCAAACATTTGGCATTTTTAAATACGCACAGATGTTGATTAATGTTAAAAAATTGAAATCAGGTAACAAATACGTTTTCTTTAAACATATTTTAATTAGACTAGCAAATAAACTCGATGTTGCCTGGGAGCAATTATTTGCAATCATGGGATATTTTTTTCAGTTTTCAGTGATTTTAAGAAGTTATTTGAACATTTATTACTTCAAGTGTTTTTTCATAGAAAATAAATGAACACAATTTAGCCATCAGGGAAATTGTCGGTATTTCTTGGGAAAAGCTTGTGCTCTCCGAGTGCTGTTGTCAATACTATTTTTTGCTCACTAGGACGTCTTTTCCGAAAATATTCCTAATGTTAATACAATCATATGTTTGGCGGTAGTTTTCTTCATGTTCCATATTCCATTCGGCTTCCTGGAAAGTTACGGAGTTATTTGAACATTTCTACCTTTAAGTTTTTGTTAACTATATCAAATTAATAAACATATTTTAAGCGTGAGAGGTATCGTCCGTACTTCTGGAGAAAGTTTGTGCTCTCCGAGTGCTATTAATAATATTATACTTTGCTCACTTGAAATTTTAACACGAGTGATCGGTCACTGGTTAACACATATATCCTAGTTTGTTTACAATGTTTTTTACAAAGGTTTCTAGTCCTCTTACAATCATTGCTATTACAATAGTTTGTTTTTCCGCTCCATATTCCATTTCGCTCGCTAATAAGTTCGTACTCAGTTTTTCTACATCCTTCAGCTTCACTTCGTGACCAGCTGGTACGACAGAATCTACTACTTGGCAGATTTTCCCCTTGTCGTTAACTTCTTTTCTCCTCGTAGTTAACGTTTTTCTTGTATGAGTGTCCATTAGTATTTCCATGTCTTGGAGGATTTTACGCCTTTCGCTTCCCGATATTGTCTCCGGTTTGTTCTTGCACACTTTGTCTGTATATTCAAAGTGAAAATGTTTGTACAATTCACAATAGACTACCGTCCTAACTTATTTATTACTATGTAATATTCTTTGGTGCGACATTATGTCATCTATTTATGAAGTGGTTCACCGTTTAGTCATCTGATCCACATTGTCTACATTTGCTGCTTTGCTTAGCCTTGTTTATATATGCTTGTATTTAGTTTGCTCTGATCGCAATGTTTAGTCTGCGCCCATGTTTTCTAGTCCACCATTTATTTGGTCCGTCTTAGTAGTTGCTTCTCTTCACATTAATCAGTTTCTTTATATTTTGTGTCATGTGTTTCTCTAAAACCTTCAGTACTTACCAGTCCTCTTCCACCTCCTTTCCTTTTTACATAGTGTCGGTCTGCCACATCTATCGGATTTAGTGTGTTATGTATAGTCATTATTTTTCTGGTTCTTCGATCCAGATATCTAAATTATTTCATCCAGTTTGTGAAAGATCCGGAGTATCTTACCAGAGATACTGTCCATGCGCTTATTTCTTTTATTGCGATTCTACTGCGATTCTACTGCGATTCTACTGCATAATATAGTTTCATGGAGCTATCTTGTTGTTCTCGGGTATTCACTTTTTATTATTTCTTTCATCTCTGTTGATTTGATATCGCCCGCTTCCCATGTATTTATAGTGTCACGTGTGGTTGACCGTTTCGTCTCGTTCTCCACAAATTCTACATTTGCTGCTTTACTGAGTCCTGTCTATATTGGTCTTCATTTAGTTTGTTCTGATCGCATTGTTTTGTGCATATATTAATGTATTCCGTTCCTCTTCATAAATGTCTTCGTCGAAGCAATATCCAAGCTTCTCCTGGCCAATTTATATGACTCGTATCATTAGTTGCTTCTCTCCTCATTTTTTTCTCGCCTGTTTGTTTCCCGTTTCGATGCTCTTTGTATTGTTCACATTAGCGCTTCTTTTGGCTACATTTATCAATCTCTTTATATTATTATGTGTTATGTATTTCTCTAGTCCTTTCATTGCATTATTTACGCAATGTTCGGTACTTAGGAGTAGTCCTCTCCTTACTTTTTTTTTATCCATACAGTCAGTCAGCGACGTCAATCGGATTTATTGTCTTATGAATAGTCATTAGTTTTCCGTTTTTCGATCCAGGTTTCTGAGGGGGGGTTTCATCCAATTTGTGAAGGGTCCAGAGTATTTTACTAGAGATACTGTTTACATGTGTATTTATTTTATTAGGTTTCTACTGTAGAATTTAGTTAGAACATTATTGTTATTCGCATGTATTCTGTTTTCATAATTTCTTTCATCATTGTTGATTTAATATCGTCTGCTTCAAGAATGCCCATGTAGTGATAGTGTCACGTGCGGCGAACTTTATATATGACAGATTTTTTGTAAGTCCCCCCATCCCCCAAAATATATTTTTTTTATTTTATACAAAGACAAAATCTTTTCTGTCTTGGTAAAAGAAAAATGAAAATTCCTTTATTCTCTCGAATATAAATTCAGCGGATCAAAAGACTAATCGTTTCGCTTGGAAACAAATTTTATTTCATTATAACGTACGAAATTCTGAATCGTCTTTCTTAATTCCGCCTATCTTGAAATCTGGAAACGTCGGACCAAGGCTCTTTTCACATGTTTGTGCAAAGAATACAGATGAAGGCTTTTCAAACAAACGACGCCACAGTGTCTGGTACATCAAAGAACTGTCGCAGCTTATCCCAAACTTACCCTATTACTTTCGCAAAATGAAAAGAAGGGACGAACTCAGAATGTTGACGGCCACGTTACCCAAGTCCTGAACTACGTCCGCTGAAAAGACTATTGATAGATAATAGAATGGACGCTCACATTCCTTTTATTTTCAATTGATTTAAACCATTTGATAGTATCCGAAGAATCCTTCCAAAGGTTGAGTTTAGTAGCCTCCAGAGTTACTTTAATAATATTCTTGAGAAACTCCCTAGATACATGGCCGAGTTCTGATTTCGTAGAGTTGATCAGTCTAGATTGTTTCTTAATGTGGAAATTTTATGCCTCTTTTATACAATTCGATATTATGGAATTTTACCCATCGATTTCCAAGGAGTTACTTACGAACAGCATTAACTATGCTAGGAACTTCGTGGATATATCCGATGAACAGGTAAGAATAATGATGGCTTGTCGCAGATCCATCCTTACAAACAATCGGGAAACATGGATTAAATTAAACAGCAACAGCAACAGCTTTGATGTTCCGATGGGTCCCTTTGACTCAGCCCAGATTGCCGATCTGGTGGGTATATTTATAATGTACACTATTAGCAGAATTTTAGAGCCTAATCTAGTGGGTTTATACAGGGATGATGGACTAATTATCATCCCTAATAGTGACGCCCCCCTGGTATCTAAAATACATAAAAAATTAATAAGAGCCTTCAAATACCTTGGATTTAAAATAGATATAACCCCAAATTGTAAAGAAGTAAATTATCTAGATATTACACTAGACTTAAAAAAGGGGACATACAACCTCTTCAATAAAGATAATCACACACCATCCTATATCAATACTAGATCTAACCACCCGAACTGTATAATTAAACAAGTACCTAAAACGATTAATACTCGAATTAATAAACTTTCGGCTAACAGGGAAATTTTTTAAACAAACAAACATTTATACAATAGAGCGCTAGAAAAAGCGGATATAGTGAAAAACTCAAATATACCAAGAAAGAAAATAAAAATAAATCCAGGAATAGAGGCCGGAAAATAATATTGTTCAATCCTCCGGACTGCCAACTATCTAACATCAACATCGGGAAAGTATTCTTGTACCTGGTAGATAAGCATTTTAGTATGAATAATCCACTTAGGAAGATATTTAATAGAAAAACCATAAAAATCAGTTACTCTTGTACCAAAAACATGGATAGAATAATCAGCACCCATAATCGTAAATTACTAAACAATTCTAGTAAAAATAAGGTTTCAGTAGATAAATGTAATTGTCAAGTGAAAGATAACTGCCCACTGGACGGTAACTGTAAAGTTGAGTGCGTGGTTTATAAGGCCACTATTCATCCGGAAGATAACTACAGGGACAAGAAAGTTTACATCGGCATCTCCGCGGGTAACTGTAAACAACGTTTTTATGACCACAAACACTCTTTTAACAACCCAGAACTCAAGAACAAAACGGAGTTAGCTAAACAATGGTGGCTTCTGAAAAATGAGAACCGGTCCCCGGTGGTTTCGTGGTCAATCCTATGTTTTTCGGATGTTCCAAATGGATTTAGGCAAAGATGCAATTTATGTTTAGAGGAAAAAAATAAGAATCCTAAAATACGAACACAATAATCTTTTAAACAAACGCGATGAGCTTATGGAAAATGCAGACATAAATGTAAATTTAAAATAACCAATATCTCATAATCCGATAGACCTCTAGATTTGTAACGGTGAAGATACCAAATAGATTAAAACCCCAATAACTATTTATAATAATATCTGTTATGGACACGTAATTACTGACTTGGTGATATTCATTATAGGTGTTTTGGGATGTATGCATATATAATTGTACTTTAAGATATTTGTTTATTCTGATTATTTACTTCAAATAAGATAGCTTTAAGAAATTTTTCTGCTGATAATACACTAATCATTGAATCAATTTAAGTATGAGTGTCTAATATTATCACTAGACATTGTTAGATTGGAATTAGGTTATAATTATAGGTTTCCATAGATTATAAAATTAATGTAAGATGAATTTTTAGAACTCAGATTATTAATATATTACAATTAGAATATAGAATGTTTATGTAAATGTTTTGTATTTAGATGCATATTGGCATCTGTGTGTGTGTATGTAACTGCATGCGTATAATACGTATTTCAAATAGATTCAAATATAATCTTAAATAATTTTTATTTTTCAAATATATCCTATCTCGGATCTAGACATAATTCAAACCTGTCAATTGTAAACCTTCCACAGTTTGTCAGTCGGTTGATGACACGCAAACGCCTGCCTGTTTCTCTTCTTTTCTTTCTTCCTTTCTTTTACCAAGTCTAGCCGAATTTATATGACCAAAAAAAATATTATTGCGTGTGTGCGTGATCGTAGGGTGTGTATATATATGTGTGTGTGTGTGTGTGTGTGTAGAGAGACGTCTATACGTTTTATGTCACCAAGTCGTAAGTGTCAAAAGAATATGTCTTTTTAACACAGACGTTATTATTTAAAAAAAACAATAAGATCCATTTCGATCGCCTTAGTTAAATATAAGATTTTAATTCCTCCTCGCTCTGTAAGAGGTGTTCAGATTGGTTGCAACCACCACTCTCTCTGGTTGTATTTGAATTGTTAAAGGTAGAATTCAGTTTTCTGTCAGTCTCAAAAATGTAATTGTCTAGTTTGATGCTTGAGGAAACCACAAGGTTGAAATAAATTATTGCATCGACAATTATGTAATTTCATGTTATTATATTTAATGTTATATATATATATATATATATATATATATATATATATATATATATATATATATATATATATATATACTGGACGAATCGGTCCTACATAGAAGAATTTGACACTGTTAGGTCGATAATTACTATACTATACTATTATATAGACTTACGCATAAACTGAAAAATTAGAATTTGATTTATTTATGGTAAAATCTTCTTCAGATTCTATCCCGTTTAATAATATCATAATTTATACAGGAATGGTCTCGTTCAAACCTCTTGGCCTTATATATTATAAAATCATTATGCCTCATATCATATATTATATATTAAGTCGTTAAGCATAGCTGTTTAGTGATTTTTAAAAGTTTTGCTTTTGTGATAACAGATCCATGTCTTCGCAATATGGAATAATTGGTTCAATTGGGGTTATTTCCGTTATCTGTTAAATTCGATTTGCAGATAAATAAATCGGACTGGAATCGGATATTTACCTCCCTTAATTTAAAGAATATGCCACTATTGTTGTGCCTGGTTATATCTACAGAAAAAGATGAACATTTTTCGAAATCGTTACATTTGAGATTCTCCTGATACATAGAAGGGGGGTTTTCCTTTATAATTTCTAGGCGAAACACAATTTGTTAGTGGACATTACATGGCCACCCTGACCGCTAAATATACGTTGACGCAGAAGTGAAGCTGAGATAAAATCAACAACTATGAGATTATATCTTTTATACAGCCGTCTATGTCATTGTTGTTCCTTCAGCGTGTTGTGTTTATTGATATCTTCTTTGAGACTCAGAACGGAGTTGGGGAACAAATAAATACTTTAAATTTTATATTATTTTCATTTAAATCCGGAATCTTATTTCTTCGTATCTACCGAAAACACGTGTCTTTGTGCGACACATCACTGCTGCTGCCCGTACCAAATTGAAGGATCCTACCCCAAATATCTGTTCAGAGAGATTAGCACATCTGTGAAGTAAATATAAACACAGAATGTACATTGTAAGTACTTTCTTTAGTAGTCTATCCTTTGAATGCTTGATAAAATTAAGGAAAGATACAATGATCTCAATAGGATAAGTCCAGGATTGGATGTCATGCAATACATGAGAAAACAAAATCAACTATCTGAACATAATTGCCAACAATTTATTATACAGGTCTTAACGTTCAGGTTTAACTTCAAAAAGTTGAGGCATACTTGGAGAAGGTCCTGGTGAGAAGGGAGATGAAAAAGCTAAGATAAAAGTGGAGAAAAGCAAAATAGAGAAAGATAGCGAAACAGATTTTGAAAAAGTATAGTTTGGCTAGATATTCGAGTTCGAGAATTTGACATGAGGAAAATAGAAAAAACGATTTTGACCTGGACAAACAAGTTCGTGTTGTCACATTCTTTTATTATACAGATGTTGATAGGTATTTCCAACATTTAAAAACATATTCTCGAGTTCGACATGGCCTGATAAATTGTGGTCAATGCTTCTCCAAACTTCATAAAAGGGCAAAGAATAGAAAGCCTACGTAGCATTATCGGTAACCGATTGTGCTGACTACAACATCGCCAAAGCAGCTGCCCTGCGGAGCTTTGAGTTAATTGTACAGATAATTGTCCAGGCAAAATAAGCATGTTCTTTCAGGATGATAGCGGCTGACTATGAAAACTACCATACAAATTATACTGAATGAAAAATTCACGTTTTATCCAAAAAGAGTTAAAGGTTTTCCTAGATGAAACATAATTTTTTAGTGAACATCGCATGGCTACTCTCAACAATAAATATGCGTTGACGCACAAGCTAGTTAGAGACAAAATCGACGACCAATTCGAGATCGGAAGCTGCGAAGTCTCTAAAATAATGCCTAACGGAGGTGAGTTGAATACTTCAAGTCAGCCCACACATCAGGTTATTCAAACAAATCTCATGATTCACAGAGACGATAGAAATGTCCCGACTTGCGGTAAAACGGGACACCTCGTGTCAAATCTTTAGACAAAACGTGATTATGAGTTTGCTGTCGCAGTACCCGAGCAACTCCGATAATTTGCGGTGTCATTCATGACCTTGACAAATAGAGACACGGCGGATGGCTACAATCCATTTATGACCGATGAAGTTTTGTCTCAAGTGGTATAGTCTAGGGATACAAAACCTGTACCAATTCTGAGAGACATTGGCTTATGAAGGTCAGCCATTTCGACTAAAAGTTTACCGCGTGGACTACAAACCATTTATGAGTGATGTATCTCAAGGAATACACAACCTGTAATTATTCTGAGAGACACTGGTACATCTAGATCAGCCATCTCGACTAAAGATTTACCGCGTGCACGAAAAACGGCGACCGCTAACTCTTTTATAATATGGGTAATTCATAGTCTCCAAACAATCGACCCCATTCAACACGTATATCTAAAATCATTCTTAGTGATCGGTCCGGTGAAAGTCCGAACAATAACCGTGATGCACTTAACTAGTGCACCCATAATAGTCGGAAATGATTTGGTCAACCAAAAGGTCCGGCGTCATCTTAAACTCCCGATTGAATTCAATATCTAAGACTGCACAGAAAAAGAAGGTCGATGGAAATAAGATTTTTTTATCCAAACGCATATTTCACTTCACACAAGTCAGTAAAAATACCAAAAGACGTAACGAGGAAAATATAAATATAAAAAAACGAGGTTGTTAACCTGTCTTACATACTTTTAAATTCTTAAATTAAATACAAACGATACGGGTTACTCTTTTAAATCATCAAAATAGACCAACAGCATTAGATACTTCATAGCATTAAATGTACTTTAAGACTCAAATAAAAAATGGAGAAGGGCATAATGAGTTATTACACCTGCCTGCTCTCGCAAAGAGAATTCAAGGTTAAAAATCATAATTTACTTATTATCTATGAATGTGACGAACATTATTGCAGGAAAACCTGAACATTATTCTTGGATAATTTAGCGAGAAAAGTCATGGCGCAAGAGTTAAGAATTTTTTAAAAACCTTTTGGGAATATTATAGATGTTAGTACTTGACGTCTAGGCAAAGCTTCTGTATATGCATTTGTGAAATATGCGAATATGACAATTGTTGATAAATCACTTTAAGAACAGAGGATATATACATAGGAGCCAATAGAATTAAACTCGATTTCAGAAAACGTAGGTCGACTAATGGCGTATGGCATGATAATCTGTCTAAATCCGTAACAGAGAAATCTCTATATCAGAAATTTAACTACTACGACAGGGTCGTTCGAATAATACATGTCAAATATTAAGGGTAATCTTTAATATATTTTCCCAATAGAAATATGGCAAAATTCGCTAAGATTGCTTCCTTAGAAATTTTTCTTTTCGAAGTAGGTAGCGTCACGTATGACGATTATTATATATATGAGATTTTTTGTGAGTTTTAATTAAACGTTTGCTTCATTCTAAAGCTGTCTCTTTTTATTTTATTAAAAGCCAAAACCTTTTCCGACTTTGTTGAAAAATCAAAATCTCTTTTTCCCTCTCGGATATATATTCAGCATGTCAAAATACTAGTCATTTGGCTTAAAAAAATAAGGGTTTCATCAGAGATATGCGACATTCTGAATCGCTTTCCCCGATCCTACACCTGAACTTGTCTTTGCGAAGACTTGATCTCTGATTCTGAAGACATTAAAAATAAATTATACTCATGTATACCATTTACTGTTGTAGACCTGTAAGGGGGCAAGGAAAAAGAAACGAACTCGGCATTAAGTTAAACAAAGTATATTAGAAGTATAAATGCAGCATATAAAGAGAGTGGTTGAACGTCTGTCTGACTTCCACTATTAGACTGGGATAGTGCCAACACCGTGAGGCATGTTCTCCCGGTATTTGTAGTGAAACGGAAGAGTTCACGTAATCCGTAAAGGAAGGAACCACAGCATTACATTCGCAAGAGTATCAATATCGTGTTCCTTTTGGATTGTCGCTGTTCTGGAGTTGCTTGGGGTATGTCGAAAATTTCATATATCGTATCTATAACTTCTTCCTGTGGAGTGCTGCCTTTTTCTTGTAGTTGAATTTTTTTTATAAATGTTTTTATTTCTAGCAACAGGCTTATATCATTGATTAAAAGGCATAATTCTTTAGTCTTTATTCCCTGTAGGTTGTTTTCGCAAACTTGGTATTTTTGCTTGTTAATGGTTTATTCGGATGTTTTTTGTTATGTCGACATAGGTCTTTGTTTTTGCTAATTATTTGGCTTCTGGAAAAGAAATGATCTTTTTCAGTTCAAATTTTGCTGATATCATTTTACATCGATTCCTCCTTTAATTTTTCTGGCTCGGTCGTCAGATTTTCTATTTTCTGGGAAAATGTGGTGATTGTTAAATCTCATAGATTGAACCGTAGCTTTCAGTCTGTGCCAAATACATTGTTGGTGTTTTTAATACGAAAATTTTTATTTTTTTGGTAGTTTCGTTTAAAATAAAGTTAGTAATAATTTCACCATTGAATTTAATTTCTGGTTATTTGGTTCTAAACATGATTGGTGTATCCAATATTTTGAAATGTATACAGGTTTATTATCGACACGTCTGAACCAGAGTCTATTTGTAACTTGACATTTTTTATTCAGTATTTGTACGTTTACGTACTTTCGTATATTTATTCCGTCCTGCTAGTTTGTTTTTATGGATTGAACCCGACTTTTATTTATTTTATTCGTTCTGCAATGTGAACTCTTGTGTCCTACTTTGTTACGAGTTAGACAGGTTTTAAAACGGTATGAACAATCCATAACCCAATGAAAAGATCCACAACAATAATAGAGGCTAGGTGGTAATTTTTGCTGTTTTCTATTGGGGTGGACTTTTTGTAAGAGTGTGAAAATAATCTCTCTTTTTGGTTTGACTTGTTTTTGAAGGAGAGTCGAAATGTGATTTCTGACATATATTTCTTATGTGAGCAATTTCAGACTCTTCAATATCGTTAGAATTTTGTTTTACACTAACAAATCTCTGGCAGTCTTCGGTTAATTTCTGTAATGTTAAATTTGGTTCACTTTCAAACTTGTTTAGGACTCTACGTCTGATTTCTGCGTCTTTCGCTTATACAAGTCCTTGTACAAATATTAGGCATTTAAAATTATCCGCGCTTAGTTCAGCTTATGTGAAATCGTCACAGGGTTTATTAACGATTGATGTGAAAGTTGAGTAGTCTTCGCTGTCTATACTGATAAGGTTCATGCACTTGTAACTTTTGCAGAACGGAGAAGTTTTAGGGCTATTTGCAAGTAATGTTAAAACTTTAACCGCTTCAGAAAAAAGGTCAAGTCGTTGTTTTTATTTGGGGGGGGGGATAAAATATTGTCCACAAATTTAGAATGTTAGATGGCCGTTCGTTTTCAGAGCAGTAGGTGAACTTTTTTAAAGTCTGCTTGATTTTCACAAAATATTTTGTATGGATCCTCATACTTTCTGAAATATTAAGTGGAGGTTTGAGTGAAATTGTCCATTGCACTCCAAACGGCATTTTGAAAAAAATGCATTTTCGTTCTCGATATTTGACCCTATTCGACATTTTTTGTAGTAATACTTTGTTTTTTAAAATTTTGTTCCCGTAGAAGTTTTTAAAATCTTTCTTCGTTTTTTGTTGTTGTTGTTGTTCTTCGCTGTCTTTCTTCGATTTTTTAAATTTTGTTCCAGTTATCTTTCTACGGTTTTTTGTTGTTGCTGCATTCGGTATTTAACGTTCTTCAATCGTTGATTTGAAACCTTCCATCTTTAGATGCGTCCTTATAGAATACGGCTTTTAGAAATGTTTTCTTTTATATTACGCTAATAACCTAAATATTAGTTGTAAAAGAGAGAAAGAAAAAGTTTAAACCCTGTTTGTCGACCAAAAGTTATTTTTTAGTAAGTTTTTCCTCACGTAGCATTAGTTTTTATTGTAAGCATTTTAGTCAACAGTAAAAAAATAAGGTTTTTAATTTCGGCGGTGGTACATTTTTTATCTCTTTTGAAGAGAAAAAATAATGTATTCCTTTCTTGTTCAAATTAAATTGCCGGTATAAAAATTATAAACTTCATGACTTTCTTTTTTCTTTGCGAGAAATACGTTGGTTCCTTCGTTAAACAAAAAGAAAAGAGTGAAATCACTTTGGCTAAAAAAATCCAACTGACAAGATTCTTTTTAACTTGGTCCGCCGATAAATCCTGTTTTTAGAACTTTGGAGATCGTCAGGTAATTTCGTCGTTGGTTTCTCTACGTTCCTTCTTTCTTAAGGTTCTCAAATAAAAAATCCATTAATATACCTCGTTGCCTGTGCTATGGACGTGTACGATATTAGATATCTGAAAAGCTGAAATTATAACAATTAAAATGCGGGTTTATTCGATATCTTGTGTCATGAAATTAAACTTTTAAAAGACATTTTCTAAATTTACGTCTTAGCGCTGATCTCATGCTTGAAGCAGTCGAACATTATTGTGGATGACTCGACACATTCTCCATTGCTATGCTATGGATC
>OY744533.1:58784911-58854911 GCA_963556195.1 Sepiola atlantica | reverse complement strand
TGATATCATTTGTTGACATCTGCGAAAACGACACAACTGTCTGTGATGCCATTTCGAAGAGCACTAGTGATCAAGTTCTCCCTGATTCTTTTTCTTTGCATCTGGAGCACATGGTGTAATGGAGAAAGTGGCTTGTTGTACATTTGAAAATACATTTTATAATACATGTCCACGTATACTTTTATTGCAATGTATTTTTATAGGAAAAACCTAAAAACAATTTTATTACTGTAACTCATCGTTTTATTTATGAAATCCGTCCTGTATTTCTCCGACATTTTTAGAAGCATTATTTATGTATTGCTAAATATATAGTTTTCTTCTTTATTTCCATTGGTGAGTTAGAATTTTCGGCGATCCCTATCACCTTCATCAGCCAAATACTAAATGCGTATATTTAGTAGAGATATGAACGTTGTTTAGAAATGCATACAAAAGCCGAGTTGCACTCGTTCAATATTGGTGTCAACTGTTGTTAGTTTCTTCTTCCTTCGTGGATTTTATTTGTCCTTGTAAAGTTCAAAATGGATTTCATACTGCATGTAGACATATACTACCATCTAAAGGTATTTTTGTAGGAAGTAAATAATAAAAGCAACTGGATAGGTGGATTGAGTGTTTGTAATGTAAAAAAAGTGTTGTTATTATCTTCGTCGGAGTTGAAAGTTACGTCGAGGAAATTTATCTCTTCTACGTTTATCTCTATGTCTATCTCGAAGTTGAAGTTTTTTAAACAACGATACCTACTAATCAGACAAAAAAGCAACAACGACTCTTTATACATTAATAAGCATAAATATGAATATTAATCTATTATATAAAGGACAGTTTTCTGTGTGTTTGACAGTAAAAAAGTTAAAAATTACACAAGACACACTCACAAAGTTGATATATTATTTTTCTACTCGTCTCGCACAAAATATAGGAACTTTTACAAAATATTAATTGTTTTAGAGTTGACAAGAAACAAAATTAATTAAAAGAGTCGACATTTAGAGCTATGTTTTATGTTATGACGGAATACATGCATACTTTTTAAGCTACCGAAAAACACGAGAAAATGTATGCAGGAAATAGACATACCAGAGTGGATGACCAAAGGAAGATCTACATTAATACAAAAATACAGTGAGAAGGGAACATGCCATAGTAACTACATACCAATAACGTGCCTACCAACTATATGGAACATCATAATTTCATAACTGAGAAACCAGATTTATGACCCTCTTAATAATTGTTGATTACTTTTCGAGAAAAGAGATAAGAAGGAAACCTGACATTTTATATATAGATAGAAAATAATGGAGAGGGTAAAACACAGAAAAAAGAACATAGTCATAGCATTGATCGACTACAAAACAAGCCTACGACAGAATCCCCGAAACATGAATATCTGAATGCTTAAATATGTACAAGATATCCGACAAAATTATTAATCTTATAAAGAAAGCAATGGAAACATGGATACTGGAACTGACAGGTGGAGGACAACACCTGACTTAGATATAAATACATAGAGGCATGTTACAGTGAGACTCTCTATCACCAGTACTTTTTAGAATAGCCATGATGCCACTCAACACGATACACAGGATGTGCAACCCTAGACACAAGTTTACAGACACAGAAAAAAGAATAAACCACATCATGTATATGGATGACCTTAAGTAGAAAACGCAACCAGAATCTTCAGCCAGGACATTTGAATAGGATTCAAAATGGTAAAGTGTGCATTAGTAGAGGTTAAAAGAAGAAACCCCGATATAATAGAGGGCATGGAACTGCCTAACAAAGAGAATATGAGGGTACTTGGTGAACATGGTACTTATAAGTATCTGGGAGTTTTGAAAGCAGACACCATCTAATCAACAAAAATGGGAAATAAGATTGGAAAAAGTCTCTGAGAAGAACAAGAAACCTCGCAGAAACCAATTTTATAGTAGAAACCTTATAAAAAGCCACAAAAAAGCCACCATACGCCCATGCATGAAGTATTGCTGTCACATCTGAGCAGGTGCACCATACACTAGTCTCTCCCTCTTAAACAAGGTCTAAAAAAGTCGCTGATCTAATAGGTCCCTCACTATCCACCAAGCTTCAGCCCCTGTCCCATCGCTGCAATGTTGCATCCTTTTTTTTTGTTTTACAAGTACTTAAATAGAATGTGCTCCGATGAACTTGCTGCTCTGGTGCCCATTCGACGTAAATACAGTCGACCAAGCTGAGTCAGCTAAATTCCATCCATTCACTGTGGAGGTGCCCAGAAGCCGGAGGGACTTCTACTCCAATAGCTTTTTTCCTCGAGCTGCCGGCCTTTGGAACTCCCTCCATGTTCCCTGTTTCCACGACTATACCAACATGCAGAAATTTAAAACTAATGTGAACAAGCATCTCGCAGCACAGCTTTTAATTTAGGATGACCCCAAAAAGATCTTTCACACAAATTCCAATTAGTCCCTTACGTCTACAGTGGCAACTTGCCTTGTTTGGGTGAACTAAGTTAGACAAAAAAGGAATAAATATCTGGGCAATATTCATAGTAAAATATATGTACTCTTCATAGGCTGGCCAAAAGGAAAACTCAGAAACATGGACCAGAAAACTAGGAAAATAATGACCATGCACTACATGCGTATGATGATACTGACCGACTCTGCGTAAAAATGAGAGAAATGGGAAGAGAACTGGTAAGTATCGACAACTGTGTAGATGATAAGAAAAGAACTAGAAAAATACAGAATGTAGCAATGTAACATCCAAAGAATATCAAATAGACATAACTTGGTTGGAAATAGTTCACTGGGAATTGTGCAAACGACTGCATTATGAACATACAGACAAATGGTACAAGTACAAACCGGGGGCAATGTTTGAGACAGAAACGCGTAAAATCCTCTGAGACATGGAAATACAAACGGACACTCATCCAAGCAATAAGACCGGGAGTGAATAATAAAGAGAAAACAAGTCAGCAAGAAGGAGAAAACATGCCAAATAGTAGATTCTGTGGTCCCAGCCGCTCACAGGGTGAAGCTGAGGGAGTCAGAAAAACTGGAACTTGTCAGAAAGCTGAATAGAACATGGAACATGGAAAAAAAATCTACGGTAATGCCAACAATTGTATTACACTATTGCACTAGAAACATTTCTGAAAAAGACTGATAAATAGATTAGGAGAAGTGTGTTTACAAGTGACTAATCACTCCCAGAAATAATATTAATAATAAAACTCGGATAGCACATGCTTTCTCTCGAAATATCACCGATAACTCACAAGGCTAAACTGAGTTTATTTATTGAATACAGGAATAAATACTTGAAGGTAGAAATGATAAAATAACTGTAAAATCACTTAAAACTGAAAACAATTGCCCCATATTTTCAAATAGTTTCTTCCGGGCAACGTCGAGTTTATTTGCTAGTCTAATTAAAATATGTTTAAGAAAACGTGTTTCTTACTTTTCTTCATTTTTTTTTCATTAATCCACATCTGTGCTTATTCAAAAATGTCAAATGTTTGAATTGAAATGATTAACCTTTCTTTCGAATAATTAGAAAACGTGTGCTATTTGAATTGATTGAAAGCTCCACGCATCTAAAGATTAAAACGATATACACATAATCTCGTAAAACAATATCCACAGGCGAATTCAAAGAATAAATTGGAACCAATCCACTGAATTATGCAAACAACATTCAAGTTTGAACTTTGCCAAACTTTCAATTGAAAACCATTCAAAATTAATTATTCTAACAACACACAAATCATAGGTAAACGGCTGTTGTGAGAACGCAAAATGATTTGCAACAGTGATCAAAATAAGCAAGAAAATAGTTAAAATTTGGAGAAATTTGTTGTCACTGGGACACCAGGAACATCGCATGTTGTTGTCAGTGAGTGATCACTAATAATAACTTTTGAAAACGCTTAGTGAGTAAATAATAATAATAATAATAATAATAATAATAATAATAATAATAATAATAATAATAATAATAATAATAATAATAATAATAAGCAAATACATGGAACTTGCAGAAAACTGAAAGTAATACGGAACATGAAGAAAGTCAATATAATACCAATAATCGTAAGAACACTAGGAAATGTCACGAAAAAACTGGAAAAAGATTTGGAGAAATTGGAATCAACGACAAGACTGGGACCATACAACAATGATCAAAACAGTTGCAATATTGAGAAAAATCTTCGAATGCGGAAACCAACTCACATAAACTATGGACGCTAACCAGCCATGTGGCAGTTGCAATAGAAATAACACAAAAATAGAAAGAACACCACCACATGAACCAAAGGAAACTGAAACTACATCTATAATATTTCCAAAAGGTTTCAAACAATTTATTAACACTTGCGCCATGACTTTTCTCGTTAAATTATCCAAGAATAATGTTCAGGTTCCCCTGCGATAATATTCGTCACATTTATAGATAATAATAATAATAGGTAACTCGTGATTTTTAACCTCGGATTTTTCTGGAGCAGGTGTAATAACTCATAATACCCTCCTCCATTTTTGATTTGAGTCTTAAATGACATTTGAGGCTGTGAAGTATCTAATGCTGTTGATCCATCTTGATGATTTAAAAGAGTAACTCGTATCGTTTGTATTTAATTTAAGAATTTAAAAGTATGTAAGACAGGTTAACAACCTCGTTTTTTTTTTATATTTATATTTTCCTCGTTACGTCTTTTGGTATTTTTACTGACTTGTGCGAAGTGAAATGCGTTTAGATAAAACATCTTATTTCCCTCAACCTTCTTTTTCTGTGCAGTCTTAGATATTGGATTCAATCGGGAGTTTAAGATGACGCCGGACCTTTTGATTGACCAAATCATTTCCGACTATTATGGATGCACTAGTTAAGTGCATCACGGTTGTTGTTCGGACTTTCACCGGACCGATCACTAAGAATGATTTTAGATATACGTGTTGAATGGGGTCGATGGTTCGGAGACTATGGATCACACGTATTATAATAGCCTTAGTTGTGGCCATTTTCGGTCAACGCGGTAGGGAGGTTACTGATTGGCTTCTTGTTGGAATTGACACCTTCATTCTTCATCGAAAGTTTCAAACCAAACCTTATTCTCCTCCATGGTTTTCATCTGTTTGTGCTTCTGCCATTGCCCATCGTAATCAATACTTTAATAGGTATCCTCAGAATAGTTCTGATAATTCTAGACAATCCTACAGAAGAGCTAGCAATGCCTGCAAGAGAGCAATGTCTTATGCTAAGTCTAGCTACTCTCAAAGGATTTTTGACTCTATCTCATCTCAAGGGGTTGGGTCTCGTGATTTTTGGAGAATCTGCAATAGTGTTATTAATAGTGGTAAGTCTGCTATTCCTCTTCTTTTTAATGGTCTTCAGGTTATTTCATCTTCTAAGGATAAGGCTGATCTCTTTGCTCTTCTTTTTGCTGACAATTCTTCTCTTGATGATTCTGGTGCTGTTCTTCCTAATTTTCCTTTGAAAACTGATCAGTCTCTTGATTCCGTTATTATCACTCCAAAGATGGTTGCTAGGGTTCTTTCTGATCTTGCCCAGTCTAAGGCTTCCGGTCCTGATTCAATTCTTGTTGTTGTTCTCAAGCGTTGTACTTCTGAACTTTCTTCTGTACGCTCTAATTTATTTAATATTTGTGTGTCTAACTTCTGTTTCCCTAGTTGAAATGATTCTTCTGTTGTCCTTATCTTAAAAATGCTGGTGATCAGTCTGACCAAAATAAGTATCGTTAGATTTTTTGAAACGTTGGTAAACGGCAAGCTTGTTCATTTTCTGGAAAGTCTGAGCCCCTTTAGTGATGTTCAGTATGGCTTTCTTGGTTTTTGTTCAACTGCTGATCTTTTAACTGTTGAAACTGAGCGGATCTGTCAGTTTATGGATAATTCAGGATAGGGTAGGGCCATTGCCCTTGACATTTCTAAGGCGTTTGACAGAGTGTGGCATTCTGGTCTCCTACAGAAACTTCAGGGTTATGGTATTGGTGGTGAGGCCTTTGAAATTATTAGGTCTTTCCTTTTTGATCGAAGCTTGCGAGTAACTTTGGACAGTGTCTGTTCATTCTCTTTTCCCATCAATGCTGGTGTTCCTCATGACTCTATTTTAGGTTCAACACTGTTTCTTCTCTATATAAATGATCTTCCAGACAATATTATGGAGAAAATTAACATCTATGCTGATGATACAACTCTCTATTCTGGTGTTGTTCTCGCCCATCACCCTAGGATCAGTTGAAATATGCAGCTGATCAAGAAGTTGACCTTGGTTCAGTTATGGATCGGTGTATAAAATGGCTCATTTCATTTAATCCAGTTAAGACTCAGCTCGTATCTTTCAATTGTAGGTGGCTCTGCTCTGTAGGAGAAATCGACTCTGAAACTTATTGGTCTTTCTCTCTCATCAAATCTTTCTTGAAGTTCATACATTAGATCCATTGCTCTTTCTGCTTCTCGTAAAGTCGGTTCTCTCTATCGCTCCAAACAAGTTCTCACACCTGAGGCTATTCTCTATCTCTACACATCCCCAATCAGACGATGTATGGAGTACTGCTGTCATGTTTGGGTTGGTGAATCTCTGTCCCATTTGAGGGTTCTTGATAAGATGCAGAAACGTATATGTAATTTGATTAGCCCTACCATTTCTTGTTCTCTACACCCCCTATCTCACAGACGTTATGTTGCTAGTCTCAATGTTTTCTATAAATACTATTATGGCATGTGTTTTTCAGAATTGTCTGATCTATTCCCCGCTTCTTTTGTTCCAGGTCGTTTGACTCGTTGGTCTAGTGGTCTCCACGAATTCGCTGTTTTGATACCTCATTGTAATACAACTTCCTATTCCAGTAGCTTCTTTTCAAGAACCGCAGGCTTCTGGAACTCTCTTCCTGCTGACTGTTGTCCTCCTACCTATAATCTTCTGTCTTTGCCATAATCATATTTGTTCTTGTTAGCTCCTTACATCAAGTGAAGTCATGCCTTGTCTGAAACGATTTCCATTTTAAAAAATTTTTTTAATCTTTAGTCGATATGACTAACTTGGATGCGCCAGTGTCTCTCAGAATTATTGCAGGTTTTGTATACCTGTACTATACTACTTAAGATACAATTTCGTCGGTCGTAAATGGTTTGTAGCCGTCCGTCGTGCTTCTATTTATCAATGCTATGATCGACGCAGCAAATCCTTGGTATTTTTCGACATCAAACTCGTAATTTCGTTCTGTCTAAAGATTTGACACCAGCTGTTCCGCTTTATCGCAAGTTGGGAGGTTTCTATCGTCTGTCTAAATGATGGTGATGTGAGATATATTTGAATATTCTCCTTACCATGATGTGTGGGTTGACCTGAACTAACTGACTCCCCTCCGTTAGGCACTATTATCGAGACTACGCAGCTTTTAATTTCGAATTTTGTTCGATGCCTCGCTTGTGCCCTCAAGACATATTTATCGGTGAGGGTAGCCATGTCATGTCCACCAATAAATTTGGTTTCATCTAAGACTTTTAACTCTATTTGAACAAAACGTTTGAATTCTTTCATCAGTATAATTTGTTTCAAATTTTTATAGTCAGCCGTTACCACCTTGAAAAATAATTATCAATTAAAATTTACTTCTTATTTTTATACGATTAGATTTTTTGCTAATAGGTTTCCGGAACTAGCTCATAACCCGACAGGACAGCTGACTTGGCGACGTTGTAGTAAACACAATCGGTTTCTGATAATTCTGCCTAAGCTTCCTGTGCATTGCTCTTTAATGAGGTTTGAGGAATCATTGTCCACGGTGTATCAAGCGATTCTGAACTCGATGATATATTTTCTCCGCTCCAGCCCCCTCTTAACCACTTACACTCTCCTAACACATAACCCACGGACTCTTTGACCCCATGGTTTTTGTTTTCTCTTTCAAAGATAAATTAATAAATTGATTCAAATAGCATTTCGTCCCCATCCCCTTCAAAATTTAACTTAATCCTGGTTGAACCACGGCTCGCCTCCCACTTTTTCCTCCATATTCACTATATTCATTTCTCCCACTTCCTAATTATAGCTACCACTGTCACCATTTAATTGTTTCTCATATTTTGAGTTTTTTTGCTAATATCGCCCGTAAGCTCTGAGCCTGCTAGAAAGTATGTTTGTACGTGTATGATTTTTTCTTCAAAGAAATCATCCTGAGGAAGTCTAGCAATAAAGACGAACGTTGAAAATACATAAATAGTCTTTTGGTTTCCATTTTCATTTTAAATTACGTCGGAATATATTATTTCTCTCTCTATCATATATATATATATATATATATATATATATATATATATATATATATATATATACATTGCATGTATATGTTGTCTAGCCTCTCCTGCCTGGACCGCGGCAGTACGCGTTTCGTATACTCGTCGTGTAGAAGGTTGGTCGTGTCGTCTAGTGGATGAATTCTTTCCTTATTTTTCGTAGAACCACGCCGTCTGTTGTCTGCAATAAAAACCATGATGCACTCTGAAGACAAACTCTTCTTTTGAATTTAATTCATTTATTACAAGTGTTGTTATTTCAACTGGGAGTCATTCGCTATGTCGAGAGAGAGCAATCACTACTGTATCGTAGTTAGTTAACAATCTTTTCTTAACTATTCATAGAGAGGGGGAAGGATATCTCGCGCATGCATTCCCCTAAGGGAAATATCCTTTATGTTTACATTGTGAATCGCACGTCCTCTCGGTTCGCTTTCCGACTCAGACTGACGAAAACTCGCTTCTCACGAGAACGAGTGACGTCACAGAGCCTCTGTTTCCCACGCAAGGGCCCGCGACGTCACAGCCTCTCCAGGTGCAGACTGACCCATGATCTGGAGTCTCGTCACACGGTAACCATGTCACGTCTGCCAGCTCCGACTGTAAGAACAAGCCCTGCTCTGCACTCGACTTCCCTCACGTTAATTCGCGCAAGTAAAATCAACGATTCCCAACAGATACGTCCATTCCCATAGGGCCATTATCCAAAAATATATATATATATATATATATATATATATATATATATATATATATATATATATAATTTAATATTATAAGCCCCTTCCAAGTAAAACTAAAAGCTGAGTACTGTCGGAAAGATAAAACATAAACATTCACCTAAAAGCTTCAGTGAAATGTCATTGAGTGCTATCGAATGTGTTGATGTCTATGCTCGCCGCTTTCAGTTTAAACATAACTCAATTTCTCCGTTATTATGTGACAATCTCCCGTGGCTAAATGGGACTAAGTGTTGCGCCTACGGTTAACGCCCTATGGCTGTCTGATATTGTTATTTCCCTGCGCTGATGAGAGCTAAAAGCTCGAAACGACGTCGTACGTAGGTAAAATATTAAACATAATTTAATATTATATATATCTATATATATCTATATATATATATATATAGAGAGAGAGAGAGAGAGATTTAAACATTGTTAAGAAAATAACAGAATTCGTCTGTTTACTTATACGTTTATTTATTTTTCAATTATTCTGATGATCTTTATTGTATTAAAATCAAAAAAATTAAGAAATGTTCCATAAGTTTAGGTGTTAAAAGCAAATGAACTAAAAGGCTGTAAAAAGAAGAGAATTTTAAAAAGACGGTGGAGAAAGGCGTATATTAAAAATACTCGAAGCTATCTACATAAA
Source organism: Sepiola atlantica (assembly GCA_963556195.1). Classification (NCBI taxonomy): domain Eukaryota; kingdom Metazoa; phylum Mollusca; class Cephalopoda; order Sepiida; family Sepiolidae; genus Sepiola; species Sepiola atlantica. The sequence continues at coordinate 58,845,216 of OY744533.1, read as the reverse complement.
AACACAACAACCTGGAATTAACAACATCACATATGAAACCGGTGGTAACATATTAAAATGCTTAACGTAATGCGATTTTATTCTGTGATGCAATCCAGTGTAACTGAATTTCAATTCGCCATCGACTTTCTGGAACAATGCGGAAAACGTTCTATGCGTTTGAAACGTTTGCCCATATAAGTAATCTGGAAAGTAAACGTCAAAGAGTGTGTAATTTACTGAATGCAGTCGTTCCACGAAAAGAGATTTCAAGAATAGTTGGAGTGTCCATATAATGTAAAGTATAGAAACGAGGAAGTCTGGAAGTGAAGGAATCAACAAAAAAATGTACCATAGTTTTATTAAAGCTCTCAAATCCCAAACCATACAGGATCCAACCAAATCTATGAGAAAAATAGTAATTTAACTTGAGGTAGACAATAAGACCATTAGAAATGCAGTAAAATATGATTTGAAGTTAAAATCTCACACTAGAACACAAAAACACTTGTTGACAACAGCTATGAACGGAAAAAAGATTTGGAAAGTGCAATAAAATTATGGCCCAAGAAAAAGCCTTCCATTGTTACGATCTTTTCAGATGAAAAGATCTTCACTGTCGATGATGTTCTGAACCGTGAAATGACGGATCCATCGCAAAATCAACAGCTGAGGTTAAATGCACATTCAGAACAAAACATCCTACTCTAACTATGGCTTTTGGCGTTGAGGCTTCCGATGGAATGAAAATGCCTATGAAATTGTACAAAGCTGATGAAAAGATCAATGTTAATACTTACTAGAGGACTCTGAGATATCAGGTGTTGCCATGGCTTGAAGTAAACTAGCAAAATGGTAATTGTGTATGGACACAGGATTGTGTTCCAGCCCAATCAGCTAGAAAATACAATATTTCTACAAATTCAACTTTGGCAATTTTGAGGAATCCTGTTTATGTTCGCTTTCTAGGCCAGATCCAAACCATCTGGATTATGCTGCTTGGTACGTTTTAGAACATGCTACGAATAGAACATCACACAACAATGTCGACTATCTTAAAAATACTATTAAAACAATGGGAAGTTTTAGGAAGCGTGTGAAAGCAGTTATTAAAAAAGAAAATGGCTATTTTCTAGTATGCAAATTTTCTTGTGGTAAATAAATTCTCATGAATTTCGATAAACTAATTGGCCATACATTGTCTTTGAATCCCTACCTCAAATTATAGACCATTTTTTTCTTCACCTTATTTATATATATATATATATATATATATATACATACATATATATATATATATATATATATACATACATATATATATATATATATATATATATACATACATATATATATATATACATATATATATATACATACATATATATATATATACATATATATATGCATATATATATACATATATATATATACATATATATATATATATATATATATATATATATATATATATATATATATATATATATATATATACAGGGTGGGCAAAAATAAGGGTCCTATTTTTAAAAATTCATAACTTTTTTATTTATTGATTTTTTTTTTAATTTTTTTTTTAGAATAAGTAAAGGACCCCTTCCGAAGCAAGCATGAGCCGTATTAGCCCTAAGGAACGTACCCTCATTTAGAAAACATTATTTTTGCTTAAAAAACTCAAAACAGTGTAAAAAACAATACTTTAGTTTTTGTAAGTTTTAAGAAGTGTTTTTCGGCTAAAATTTGTTTTGTTTATTTCAAAATATCTCGGAAGGGTCAGTCTACACACACATAAAGTTTGGTGAGTTTAACTTTTATTTTGTGGAAGTTATTCAAATTCAAGTTATTCAAATTTAAAGATAGGACCCTTATTTTGGCCCACCCTGTATATACATATATATATACATATATATATATATATATACATATATATAAATATATTTATATATATATATACATATACTTTTATATATACATGTACTTATATATATACATATATATATATACATGTACTTATATATATACATATATATATATACATATACTTATATATATACATATATATATATATATATATACTTATATATATATATATATATACTTATATATATATACATATATATATACATATACTTATATATATACATATATATACATATACTTATATATATACATATACTTATATATATACATATACTTATATATATACATATATATACACATATACTTATATATATATGCATATATATACATATACTTATATATATACATATACTTATATATATATACATATATATATACATATATATGTTTATTATGTTTCGATTATTGAATATTGGTTAATTGTTATTGAATATGTTTTTACAATTATAAGCAGTTTTATCACCGTTTCGCGTGTATGATTCAAATTGCTATAACTAACTCATTTAACTGGTGATACCAGATCAGGCTGCCCTGTGGCTCCCTGAGACGAAATTCACCTACATTGACGTTTTTTTTTTGTTTTTTTTTGTAAAACTTAATTATGTTCTACAAAACCAAAAACAAAAACAACAGCCCCTCTCCCTTTCTCCTTCCCCTTTTTTATTTTTATTTTTCCTACCCTACTCCCTGTCCTGGATATGACCTTAAACTACATCCGATGGTGAGATCCGGCTTACGGACTTTGGGGAATGTGGAGCCTCCTCTTAATTACCATTGCTCCCAGGTCCACCCTGACCCGGAGTGGTAGTACCTGTTAGGGTCCCAACTATGGGTTAAATAGAAACAGATATTAAAAGGGGGAAGAAACAAAAAAGAGAAGAAAACAAGACCAGATTCGGCATTAAATAACCCAAAAAGGGTTGATATGCCGTAAAACAAAACTACCAAACTACCAAACTAACTCATTTAATGCGATTTATTTATACTGAAATGTAATTTAAGTCAAAAAATAAGTTGTTTGATAGTTTTACTTCAAATAACTTACGTGATTGAAATAGGAATTAAGTTGAATGTTTGCAAGAGGATATTTAGAAAGACGTTAGGTATGACCTTGCACTGAAAGTCACACTTGTGTCAGTATGAAAATTGAAGTACCTCTGAGTGTCGATTACATTATCTATCAATCGTTTTTAAATATAACCAGTTTTTAATTGCAGTTCTGCGTCTACGATTCAAATTGCTATAACTAACTTAATCAATGTTATTTATCTATCTCGTTTATTCGTTTTTCTTTTACAATTTTATATTTCTAATATTTCATTTTGATTCTAAAATGTGTGTTAATTATTATTGGGGTTTTCTCCAAATAAAACCAGTTTTTAATCGTAGTTTCGCGTCTACGATTCAAATTGCTATAACTAACTTAATTAATATTATTTATTTATAATAAAAAGTAATTAAAGTTCAAATAAGTTGTTTTACAGTTTCATTCTAAATAACCTACGTGATTGAAATAGGGATTAAACTTGAATGTCTGGAAGATTACGTTTCAACCAATTTCAGGGATGGGCTCGCAATGAAAGTTAAACTAGTGCTAGGAAGAAACCGAAAAACTGTGAGCGTCCATTCTATTATCTATCAATAGTCTTCTCGGCGGACGTAGTTCAAGACTTGGGTAACGTGACCGTTAACATTTCTGATTTCGTCCCTATTTATTTTGTGAAAGTAATAGGGTAATTTTTGGATAAGCTGCGACAGTTGTTGGATGTACCAGACACCGTGACGCCGTTCGTTTGAAAAGTCGTCAGAATCAGAAATCTGTATTCTTCGCACAGACATGTGAAAGAGTCTTAGTCCGACGTTTCCAGATTTTGAGATAGGAAAGGCGATTCAGATTTTCGTCCGTTTAAAATAAAAGACTTAGTCGTTTGGTCTACTGAATTTATATCCGGGAGAAAAAAGAATTTAATTTTTTTTGAAAGACAGAAGAGATTTTGTCTTTGAATAAAATAAAAGGAGATATTTTGGGCGATTTGAAGCTAACACCACATCTTTTATATCTACAGTTCGCCACACATGACACTATCACTACATGGGCATTCTGAAATCAGACGATATTAAATCAACCATGATGAAAACAGAATACATGCGAAGAACAAGAAAGTTTTAACTAAATTATACAGTAGAAACCTAATAAAAGTAATAAACATATGAGCAGTACCTCTAGTAAGATATCTTACCCCTTCATTGGATGAGTCTCACCTGCAAAATATAGACAGCTAGTTCAACATTACAGCAAGCTACCACACCTATACAGCCTTCCTAAGATTCACAAAGATGGTATTCCATTAAGGCCCATTGTCATCGCACGAGGTTCAGCGTGCCATCCATTGAGCCGATTTCTGATAGGCATAGTCAGCCCACTCACAGGCAAATCTCCATCGTATGTAAAGATTTCAGCTCACTTTGTGGCAAAAAAATCAACAATGCTCCCATTAAATCCAACCAAATGGTGAGTTTATATGTAGTAAGTCTGTACACGAAAGTACCCACTGAGGAAACTCTGACGGTGGTACGGGAAAAGTTGACTTCAGATACCTCACTGAAGGAACGCACTTGTATCCCAATGGATAATCTGATGGAGATGTTGACCTTCTGTGTAGAGACCAAATACTTCGCGATGGGCTCTGATATATACCCGGAGAAAGAAGGTCTAGCTATGGGATCACCATTGCTCCCAGTACTGGCCAATGTATACATGGAATACTTTGAGGAAATAACGTTAGGATAAACACCACTAAAGCCAACAATTGGGCTACGATATGTGGATGACACATTCATACTCTGGCTTCACCAGGAATATGTTGAAACATTACTGAACCATGTGAACTCTATCCGTCCATCTATACAGTTCACAATGGTAAAGGAACATAATAACAGATTATCCTTCCTAGATGTGTTGATGACTTGCACTGATCAGGGGTTTAGGTCATCTGTATATCGAAAGCCAACTTTCACTGGACAGTATCTAAATTTCAGCTCCCACCATCCATATAATGTAAAGAAAAGAATCGTCCGCTGCCTACAACATCAGGTAAAGATAATATGTAGTTACAACAATACATATCAAGAGGAGATGGACAGCTTGAGAAAAACCATCAACCGAAACAACTATCCTGAGAGCATGACATCAACTCCTATCTATCTTGACCAAACACCAAGGGACACAACTCGATAGCTCATCACAGTTTGTATACCATATATGAAGGGCTTGTCGAAAAAAATCCAAAGAATATGTAATCCATATGACATGAGGACACTATTCAGTAGCGACTCAACTTTATGAAAGCATCTTGTGAGAGTCAAACCTTCCACGGAAAAATGTATGACTAAGAACTGCGTGTATGCGGTCCCATGTAAGTGTGAGAAAAAATACAAAGGTGAGACATGTCGCCTACTAAAAGTAAGGCTAGAATACGTGGAGATATCGAAAAATCGGGTACTGCTGGCCACATATGGAGGGAAAGTGAAACTATCTACCCTTATCGGACGAAGTAAACATTATAGATAGAGAATAACTGTGGATAGTAAGACGACTCAAAGAAGCAGCACATATGTTGGGCAATAATGACTTACTAAGCAGACCTAGTATAGAATCTAATACAATATGGGAACAATTAGTTATAAATAATAGATAAGGTTACAATATATATATATATATATATATATATGAGAGAGAGAGAGTGTGATATGTAGTAATAAAAGTACTGATATATAGTGATAAATAGTAAGACTACACATAGAAAAAAACAAGAATTAATACTAGAACTGTCCGCAAGGACCCGTGGGGGAGTTGATATAGTACTAAATTAAATTCATCTGCAGGTTAACGGTTCGATCCTCGGTGCGGGCAATACAAAGAATTGCGAATTACTGAAGACTTCTCCCAGTCATGGCTGACGGAACAAGTGCACACAACCTTCGTGGATTAAATAAAGTTCGAAATTTCATCCAGATTCCCGAGCTCGACAGTAATATTCCTGAGTTCGAAGAGATACAGCGGCTGAAACGTTGTGATGATAACACTCAAGATGATAAATTTAGTTCGAATAACCATAATCATAAAGAAAATATTGATACTAACCAAATAACTGATTCACAGTGAAACATGGACGTAAACAAAACAATGCGATTAAAACAAACTAAATTCAAACGTAGATAGACAAGACTCAGCAAAGCAGCAAATGTAGACTCTGTGAATAAGGAGACTAAACGGTTAACCGCATAAGTAAATTCCGTAAGAATATAGAAATAAATTGGTTTGGACAATTGGTTTTGAACATAGAAAGTGTGCAAGAACAAACAAGAGACAATATTGGAAAGCGAAAGGCGTAAAATCCTCCAAGACATGGAAATACTAACGGACATTCATTCAAACAAAATGATCAGACGGTAACAAGGAGAAAACGAGTCAACAAGAAAAAAACGTGCCAAATAATAGATGTTGTTATCCAAGCTGATCACATGGTTAAGCTGAAGGATGCAGAAAAAACTGAGTAAATGTATGGAACTTGTCAGAGATCGAAGTTAAATATGGGGAAAACTATGCTAATACCAATAATTCTAAGAGGAAAAGGAACTTTTGCGAAAAACATGGTAAACAAACTAGGAGAAATGTGTTTACCATAAACCGATCACTTGTAATGACTCGTGGGAGAACTAGTGAGTCGGAAATAATATAAATTATAGCACTCGAAGAGCACAAACTTTCTCCAGCAATACGGACGATACTCCTCATGCTTAAAATGTGTTTATTTATTGGTTATAGTAAACAAACGCTTAAAGGTAGAAACGTTCAAATAACACAGCAACTTTCCAGGGAGCCGAATAAAATACGGAACATGAAGAAAACTACAGTCAAATAAATGATTGTATAAGCACTACGAATATTGTCGAAAAAATAACGCTTTAGTGAGCAAAAAGTATTATAAATAATAGCACTCGGAGAGCACAAGCTGTCTTCAGAAATCCCGACGATAATTCTCATTCGCAAATTGTGTTCATTTATTGTCTATGGGAAAACAAACGCTTGAAGTTAGAAATGCTCAAATAACTTCATAAAAATCACTGAAAACTGAAAACATTGCCGCATACTTTCAAATAGTTACTCCCGGGCAACGTTGAGTTTATTTACTAGTCTAATTAAAATATGTTTATGGAAACGTGTTTCGTACCTGTCTTCATTTTTTACATTGATCCACATCTGTGCTGATTTAAAAATGTCAAATGTTTGAATTGAAATGCTTGACCTTTCTTTCCAATAATTACAAAATATTTACCATTCGAACTGATTGAAAAAGACACGTATCTAATAATTAAAACTATATACACGGAATTTTGTTAAACAATATCCACAACCGAGTTAAAAGAATACGAAATTGTAACCAATCCACTGAATTATGCAAACAACATTCAAGTTTGAACTTTGACAAACTTTTCATTGAAACACATTGAACATTAATTATTCTAACAACACACAAATCAGCCGGAAGATCAATGTAAGCGATCTCTAAAAGAACGGATCAAGAAATCAAGACGAAATGTCAGAGTGGTCAAGCATTGCTATATAAATGAAGGCAAGTTGTAGATTAATTTGTGTAAGGGTCTCTTCTTCAAACAGCAAAGATGAAGATCATATGGTCTGTTGTGTTGCTCCTATGCGCAGTTGCTACGTCGTCGTTAACAGCTGGTAAGTAAATTTCAAATCCTTAAGCCGACTTATCAAAAACATGAAAAGATGTGTTTTCTTATTTCAAAAGAGGCCACTTTTGATTAAATATCCCAAAGGAATCATATAGCATTTTGATAACATACCTATGTTTGTATTTTGTAATGTTGCTTATTTCCATGATATGATTAGGTGTGTTGCCATGTTGTTTGTGTTTGTTTAAACTACGACATCACAAAACGTTCACGATACTTGATGCTTCGATGCAAAAATCATCGAAAATGCAGTTAACGAATCACTCAAACTGTCAAAATAGTGAGTGTGTTCGTGGTCCGGAAGTAGGTGATAAAATTACGTTAAATTCATATCCGAAAGGGGATCCCGCACCATAACGTCTTAAATTGTGGGATTTTGTTTTATTTCTTTTAACGTCTTCATTATCACGTGGCTTACGTGTAATTGCCTAAAAAGTAGAATCTCATTTCTTTTTTGCGAATTAGCAAAGTGTGCAGGATTATAGTTTTACATTAATATTTCTAATTTTCCAGAGGCAGTATTAATCTATATTGGAGAAATAAATTGAAGCGAAATGAGACTCCTCGAGGTTAGAACACTGGCAGCAATACACATCCTTCAAGTCGAAACGTTTGTCACCTATTTCCATCAGGAGTTATCCCCTCTTCAATAATTACTAGACTAGATTATAGACAAAACGAATTCCCAGAACAATTCTTGACTAATTTTATGTCTTTTTACGAAGATTAAAATCAAGACATAATGATACAAAACCTAATGTCTAGAATCCTTATTCTAATTTTTGTTAAATCTATTACATTACTTTTGATTCTAGAAAATGTCTAACACTTACATCTTACGGTAAAGAGGTCTTCAGAAGAAATTGAAATTCAGGGAATCTTGTTTAATTGGTGTCTAATGTCTATGGATAGAATTCAATGCAAATCTGAAATACTTGAATTTTCAAATGGAAGGTTGTGCTCATATTAGTATATCATAAATACCTTTTAAATACTCCCAAAAAACTAACATTAAGGGAATATTTATTTATTGAGGTTTAATACGTTTTGTTAAAACTCTTCACAAAAATCAGTTTCAACTCCCTTTTTATCTGCTTTGCATACAACTAAATTAAACTTTATATAGCCCACATTGGACCACTTATGCCTAGCAGCTGTGTTTCAAATTATTTCATAACGATCGGTTAATTAGTTTAGGAGTGAATCGTCAACGTACAAATATATCAATATACCTAACTTTATATAAAAAAGAGATGGTCTTGTCATTAACAGGTGGCACTGTTTCTAATCTTTTCATTGCATTATAGGCCATTACTAATTTGCAGAAATTATATAGTTTAAATGATGCAATAGAAAAATAATCATTTTTGCATGCAATGATGGGAGACTTTTCTTACAAGAAGTTGTTCCAATTTCGAATTAGTAATCGTAAGAATATGTTTCTTGCCAGGAATGTTTTCACCAACTGGATATTTTTCGGTCATCTCTATTCAAAACCGGAGCTCTAGAGTTTTTTAGACGCCATTATGCGTATTATTGTTTGTTTGGTTCCATTGAGATATCTATCCCAAACCAATTTTAATTATTGTTATGGCGCCATAGAGTTTTGTTTTTTAACATTGATGTAAAAACGTCTAATTTTTGTGTTTACATGGGAACTCTGAACTTTTTTGACTGGTCTTTTGGTATTGCCTCTTACTACGGTCTTACATTATTTGATTTACTTTTTTAAAAATAACACCTCGTTAAGGTGTTATTTTTTTAATAACACCTTAACGAGATTTTATTTTGTAAATTAGTAGATTAACACCCTCCGCTAACCCTAGCTTTGTCGCTTACACGGTCATTCAATGCAGACCCGATTCAGAATTTAAAATATATCGAGCTAAAAATATGAAGTACAGAATATGACTTAATATCGATGAGAGGAGACAATACAAAACGGAGAACAACCGAAACGAAATTGATACCGTCAAGAAAGTTTCAATGCACCAAATTTCCTTACTAAAAGTTATTCCGTAATGAGTGACTATTTAGAATTAGTAAACTACATTTGTACTCTTAGTGGTGGGTAATCAAATGTAAATACTACTAATAGTATTACTATTACTACAGCTGCTGCTGCTACTAAAACTAGCAATAGTTATTATAATAATAATAATAATAATAATAATAATAATAATGATAATGATAATAATAATAATAATAATAATAATAATAATAATAATAATGATAATGATAATAATGATAATGATAATAATAATAATAATAATAATAATAATAATAATAATAATAATAATAATAATAATAATAATAATATTCTGAAAAGCGCAGAGGCTCAAACATTGATTTGTTTCAACAAAAAGTGTCTTTAGATTGCCAAGGAAGAATAAAACCGTCGAGACATCGACTGGAAGGATACGGACAGTACAGACATCAAGTCAGTTATAATGGTGATGAAAAGAAATGAAGAATATTGGAAATCTTGAGAGACTTGTTGCCACTCAGAATTGAAGACATGCGAAGATTAAGTAAAAGAGAATAACACCACAATAGTAAAACTAACCTCAATTCTAGAATAATAATTTTATACAATAATCCTATACAATAATAATTTTATACAATAATAATTTCATACAATAATAATGTTATACAATAATAATTTATTACAATAATCATTTCATACAGTAATAAGTTTATACAATAATAATTGTATGCTATAATAATTCCATACGATAATAATTTTATACAATAATAATTTTATACAATAATTTCATACAATAATAATTTCATACAAAAATAATTTCATATAATACAAATTTCATATAATAATAACTTTATAAAATAATTCACTACAATAATTTATTACAATAATAATTGTATATAATAATAATTTCATATAATGATAATTCTATACAATAATAATTGTATACAATAATTTTATACAATAATAATTTCATACAATAATAGTTTTATACAATAATATGTTCATACAATAATAGTTTTATACAATAGTATGTTCATACAATAATAAGTTTATTCAATAATAATGAGCAGTTTCGTCGAAATTCTTAGGTAGGTGTGTCAGGCGATTAGCAAATAAAGAGAAGGTAAAACCTGGGTGGGTTGACGTCTTGAGATTGAACATACCCGATAGCAACGAAACCACTGTCGGACTGACTGTCGGGAACGTATTCCCGACTATTAAGGAATTATTGATGTCTGCCCTAAATCCTCGTCCACAAATGATGTGGATAATATTTGAATTAATTTTAACATTACTTTCACTGGTTTCTTTTCAATTTTTATGACCCGGTCAAATTTAAAATTCAATACAGTATCATCTATATTTTTTTAATAAGTACCCTGTACATTTTACATTAACATCAGTGGCAAATACAACTTAAAAAAATAATATATATACGCTTGTAGATATAAGAAAAATCACGGCGGTTTTACTGTCAAATTGAGCTCCATTCGTTTCAAAATGATATCTAAACAACAGCTAAGTTATCTAATATAAAAAATATCTTGTCGGATTACCGGAATTAACCATCGATAATAAATAATCTGATAAATCAATATTTGATTTTGACTAGCCACTTTTCTTTTTTCCCTGTGTACAATGTTTTGTTTATATGAAAATGTTTTTCGTGTCATTTTCTTTTACATAACACTTACTCCGGTTCGGAACATTTTTAGCTTAGAGCCATTGTTCACTAACTTCAACTGCTCCCATTCTTAAAAAGAACTATTATTTTAGATTGTTAAAAGGAGATTCTTCTAACTGCTTACGTACTTAATATAAAACAAATACTGAGACATAATTTAAGCAACACCGGTTGTGAATTTATTCCCTTCATTATAGTTTACAGATTAATCAAACAAAATCATAATTTGTATAGTTTAGAATTTTTTTTATGTATTTCTACTCAAAACTGATTAGCAAAAATGTTTTAAAAGATGGCATTCGTTTCTGGTAGATATACCCTATTCATGTGTCGTAAGCGGTCGTAAAAACTAATTACACACCATTTAGTTTGTGGAAGATTCTGTGTCGTTTTTCATCATTATTTACTTCCTAATGTCTTCTTTAGTACGTAAATAAACTTCTTTTTTTTTTATTCTGCGTCCGATGAAAACGTCATAGATCTTGAAGATTCCCATCTACGCTATTCTTCCGTCCTTAGCAACACTTTTCTTATTGGAGATTTATGTCTGCTTTCGCCGCTTTCTTTGACTTCAGGTTTACTTATAAAAACGAATCTGTGTTATACGATCAATGATAAGATATCAATCCAAGTTAGTAAATTCCCCTAACAAAATCACAGAAATGAACCGACCATTTGCAGTCGATCACGTGATAAGCTATGCCATAAAAGAGATGTGCAAAGAAACAAAGCAGAAGCAGGTTACAGGTCGTCTAAAAAGGGTCACACACACGCCAAGACGCCTCAACAACAACAACGAAGCACAATCATCACCAACAGCGAAAGTATTACTACTAATAATCATGCATACGTCAGACAGCAATCGTATCGTCTCAATCAAGAATAACAACACTACTACTGCAATACTTCGTCGCGCCAACGCAACCATAATCATAATCATCAAGAGCTAGAGACAACAAACCACAACTCTCAAATAACCAACAACTAAAACTATTTTTACTACAAATGTGTACTTCAGTCAATTTAAAAAAAAGAAGAAGATATTTCGCCCAAAACAAGGCAGGTCGCCACTGTAGACGTAAGGGGCTACTGAGAATTAGGGAGTAGTTTTAGGGTGTCATCCTAAGTTGGGAGCAATGTAACGAGATGTCTGTTTACATTAGTTTTTAACCTCTGCATGTCAGTACAGTAGGGGAAACAGGGAGCAGGGCAAGATTTCCATATGCCGGAAGCTTGAGGAAAAGAAGCTGCTGGAGTAGAAGGCTCTCCGGTATCTGGGGACCTCCACAGTGAATCAATAGGACCTAGCTGATTATCGGGTTGTTCTAGTGTATTTGCGTCTACGGAGCACTAGAGCAGCTACTTCATCGGAGCACAACTCATTGAAGTATTTGTAAAACAAGCACAAGGATGCAACATTACGACGATGGGACAGGGGCTGGAGCTTGGCAGAAAGTGAGGGACCTATTAGATTACCGACTTTTTTAACCTTGTCTAAGAGGGAGAGACTAGTGGAAGATGCACCAGCTCAGATGTGACAACAATACTCCATACATGGGCGGATGGTGGCTTTGTAGAGATACAGGATAATGTCAGGTGTGAGGAGTTTACTAGCACGGTAGAGGGAGCCAACCTTCTTTGCAGCAGCCTTGACAATGTCTTCAATGTATTTGTTCCAATTCATGTTACCTGTGAATTTTAGGCCGAGGAGTTTGAATGTTGAACTCTCAGGTAGGGTGTTATTTGTCATGGCAATCGGTGGTTGAAGAAGTTTCTTGTAGGTATTGAAGAAAAGTAGCTTTGTCTTTGCGGCATTAAAAGTTACCAACTATTTTTAACTCAAATCACCTACAGATTGGAGGTCACTTTCTAAGGAGTCAGCCTCGAATATGTACGCGTCCGTTTTGCCCACATGACGAGAGTAGAGTGTGGTGGCGTCAGCAAATATACCTATCTCAGACTCGATGTCATCAGAGAGGTCGTTTATGAAAATCAGGAACAATAAAGGTCCTAGGATGGATCCCTGGGGTATATTTGCATTTATGTCCTATTGCTTAGATAAACGGCCATCGAGGGCAACCTGGATCTTTCGTTTGGTTAGGAAGAATCTAATTATATTAAATATTCGTCCAGTAATACCATATGAATGCATTTTTAGGAGGGGCCCCTTATGCCATACATTGCCAAAGGCCTTAGAATATATCAGGCGTTACAGCTCTAGCTTCACCTATCTTGTCCAGGGTATGATATATGCGTTCAGAGATGACTGTTAAGATATCCACAGTAGATCGTGCTTGTTTAAACCCATACTGGCGGTCAGAAAAAGGTTTAGCATTAACTAGGTGCCGGACTATCACTAGATTGATTAAGGATTCAAAGATTTTAGCAAAGATAGGAAGTAGGCTGATTGGGCGATAATCCTGAGGATCTGTTCTATCCCCAGAATTCTTGAAAACTGATACCACAGAGGCAATTTTCCAGCTATCAGAGAAGTAAGATTCAGCAAGGCATTTGTTGTAGAATTTGGAGAGGACAGGGTCCAGTTCTGAAGAGTATGTCTTTATTACTATTTCCGGTATAAGATCAAGCCCACATGCTTTGGAGGTGTCGAGGTTATTTATGATAACCCTGACCTGAGATAAGGTGATGACCAGATTTTCAAGTGTGACTTTAGTCCGCAATGGCAATTAAGGGAGATGGTGGTTTGCTGAGTCCAAAGTTGAGTTTACGGTGAAACGCTGGGCAAGTAGTTCACCTTATCAGCTGCCGTGCAAACGACATTACTGTGGTTCGATAGTGCGGAATAGTTGATTGTCCATTGTTCACCACACTATTATAGATTTTTCAGAAATCGCGAGTGCCTAGTTTCTGTGACTGAATGCGTGTTTTGGTTATCTCTGTATACCTTCTCTCTGCTGCACCTATCATTGCCTTACAATTATTTCTTGATTCTATAAATTTCTGTCTATTCGACTTATGGTGGACAAACTTTCGGAATGCTTGCTATCTCTCAGCAATGACAGCTACATATTTCGATGTGAACCATTGAGGGGAGTGGGGTTTGCTGAAGAATTTTTGCATGGGGACATAGGCTTCAATGCCTGCTTTGACCCATTCGGTTAACTCGTTTGAACACTGATCAGCAGGGACTGAGAAGTTTTCAGTCCATGGGGCATTGCTGATGTGATCTCTGATGGACTCAAAATCAGCCTGTTCGTAGTATCTTGTTGTTTTGAGCAATTGCTCATCAGCTTTTGAACGAGTTTTAAGGGGGATAGCAATCATAACCACGACGTGATCAGCGTTACCGAGCGGGCTATGGGATTCAGTCACACAAGCCTCTGGCAGTGGGATCAGGAACAGGTCGAAAAGTGAGGCTTGCTGGTCTACTCGATCAGGGAAGCGGGTCGAGAAAGCAACAGTCTGTGAGAGGGAGTGAGCTAAGGCGAAATTATACGTAGAATTACCGGCTGCGTCAGTAAAGCTGGAGAATCCCCACCAGTCACGGTGGTGTGCATTAAAATCCCCAAATACATGTAATTGGACATTCTAGTCGAGTGAGAGGTCTCTATCGTTACTTTAAGAAACAAAGTTTAGCAGGGTACAGTCTTGGGTAGAATGGACACGGTATTAGAAATATGAGTAACTAACGCTATGGTGTCACTTAGATAAGTCAATCTAAAGCACATGTAGGCTTGGTCATCTGATTCTAACCTATGTTCTATAGTCAGGGGGGTGTTCTGAACATAAACTCCTAGCCCGTGCATATGTTTGTCAGATTCTTTACGGTTGAGAGGGGGTGGTCAGGCATGTAAAAGTGGTGAGAGGAGGTTGAGGATTGAAGGTTCGTTTGACTTAGTGCTAAGATATCCGAGGTGTTTGTCAGGAGAAAAGTTTCTACGTCATTGATGTTGGTTCTAAGTCCCCGGATATTGATGAATGCGAGCCTCAAGGGCAGAGGCGAATATGTTTTGTGTTGGGTGTCTGGTTTAGGATTTATTTATTTTATTTTGCAATGTCATCTTTGTTTTCGATAGAGTGGGGTGGACAAAGTGGGTTCATATTAGGTGCCAATAAGCTCACACAACCAGTCCATTAGTTGCGACCTGGTTCTTGAGAGTTGTGGCCTCGGGAAATCCCACCGGGGATAACTGTATGGTCCCTTTCCATGCGCGACATGACACGTACAGCCGTTGTTAGCGTTACCTAATAGTTTGGGGTCATGTCCTGTCAGTCGGAAACAGCAGCCAGACAAGATGTCTAACCTGTACCCTCAACCTGTCGGAACAAGAGCGACCCAGACCGGTCATGTGAGATTCAGTGACGAAACAACTTTCTCCAAGTCGCCCAGATAGAGAGAGACAGAGACGGTATTAATTGTCCTAGTCAGGAAACAAGGCTCGGTACTGGGTGCCTTTGAGGCGTTCCAGCGCTTGTACCTCTGCGCCTGGCTAATAGACAGAGAAGGAGTGCAAAGGCCGGGCGATATGTAGACCCCATTTACTCCTTAAGCAATTTTAGGTTTGCAATCTGGATATTTTGTTCGAGATTCTAGCTCTAGGAAGGTTGCCGATCAGAACTAATGAGTCCTCCCTCCCCAACGGTGTGCTGCCATTACGTAAGTGGCTAGTAGCAAGGTTTTATTAACAGCGTTTTCCTTCTCATAGTTAGATAACCTGACAAGGTCTACAGATCCAACTGCGCCCGTGTACTAGTCGGGTATTTATGTGCTCCCCAGGTATGATTCAATTTTTGAAAAACCATATATATATATATATATATATATATATAGTGTGTGTGTGTATATATATGTAGTTAGAATAAGTCAAGCCACATCCTTCTAGAGATAATGAAGGACTAAAGATAGGTTCCTCACTCACTCTATTATAAGGAAAATTTGTTGTGGGGACATCTCACCGGCCATTATGGTGTGTGTGAGGGTTTAATCTACTATTCAGTAGGTCCGATGAGGGGGGACTTAGCTATGACGTTACAGTACAAAAGGCAATATAGTAGTTGCGCTACAGATCGAACTACCTGGAAAAATATTGTTTAACTAATTAGTCATCGCAACGTAAATACATGGATTATTTAAGACATATACAGTTCAGAATTAAGAAATTAAGAAAGCTGGGTTTTCTTTAAATTTACCTATAAGCTTTAGTTCAATTGAGGTTTCCATTCTTTGTCGGTGGCAGATATAAATATGTCTCAACTTGTGGCTCTTTACTAACGTCATGCTAATGCTTCTTTTTTAACTACATGTAATAGCGGATTATTTCCCCTTTTAACCCTGAAAGTGTTGACCCCTCTAAAACTTCGAAGAATATTAGCAAAAAGAAAAAAAGACAGACATGCAAATAAAGAATTGTGCAGAGGCAAAAGAAGCAAAAACGTGGAAAAATATTGTTTAACTAAGTAGTCATCGCAACGTAAATACATGGATTATTTAAGACAGAGGCAGTTCAGAAATAAGAAATTAAGAACTTAGCTGTTTTTTTTTTAATTTGCCTATAAGCTTCATGATACCGTAAACATATGTACGATAGCCTAATCATTTGTGCATTAGACCGCAGAACTAACAGTTTCTGGTTCGATTCCATCCGATATTTTTTCTTTTCTCCTTTATATTATTATTGGCATATTTATTGAAGTCAACAATGCAATAGCATAGAATATATTGATTTTCAAATATCATGAATGCAAAAGCTTATACAAAATGTATATTCGTCTTTATTCTATTACGTGATTAAGAAATTCCAACGATATGCATTTCTGCTTATTCGAAAACAAGTGAGGATGAACTATCTCTAGATGTGTTGATAATTCAAAGATTTTAGCTAAGAGCGGGAATAGACTAATAGTGCGATAATTTTGCGGGTGAGTTCTTTCATGAGAATTTCTGAAGACTGGTACAACAGAGGCAATTTTGCAGCTGTCAGGAAAACATTATTTGGCAAGACATTTGTTATAGAGTTTGGAGAGGATATGGGCCAGCTCAGCAGAGCATTTTTATTACTATAACAAGTGTTTTGTTTTTTTTTAATATACAGGATATTGGAAGCGGTGATGATCAAATCATCAAGTGTGGCTTCTGTCCGTAGTGGGAAATTTGTGAGGGAGTGGTTTGTGGTTTCTGAAGTCCAATATGGAGTTTAAGGCAGAACCGCTGAACACGCAGTTCAGTTTTATCTGTTTCTGTGCACCATAGTGGTTTAATAGTGGAGATTGTTGATTGTCCATTATTCAAAACACTATTATAAATTTTCTAGAAACCCCGAGTTTGTTATGCGCCTCAATGCGGGAAACCGTCTTCTAGTTGCGGCTATCACACTCTTACAATGGTGTCTATTAAATGACCCACTATTAAATGAAACCGTCTTCTAGTTGCGGCTATCACACTCTTACAATGGTGTCTATTAAATGACCCACTATTAAATGAAACCGTCTTCTAGTTGCGGCTATCACACTCTTACAATGGCGTCTTGATGCTATTAAATGTTGGCTCGTTGTAGCCGACTTATAGCGGTTGAATCAGTGGAAATCTTGCTGCCTATGCGCAAACGCAGCTGCACAGATCGAAGTGAACCATTGGGGGGAGTGAGGATTACTATCGTATTTCTGCGTGGAGACATATGCTTTTATGCCTGCTTTAGCACATCTAGTTATCTCATTTGCGCACTGTTCGGCAGAGTGAGAAACAGTTTTACTCAATGGGGTGTCTCTGATGTTATCTCTGATGGATTCCCAATCAACCCGTTGATAGTATCTCGTCGTTTTAAGTAATTGCGCTTCGGTTGAGGGTATGGAGTTCGGAATGATATCAACTATGTTCACAAGGTCATCAGTGTTCCCGTTTTGGAATATATAGTATGTTACACACACACACACATCTATATATATATACATATATACATATACATATATATATAAATATATATGCATATACATATATATAAATATATATGCATATACATATACTTTGAAAGTAAGTGTTGACGGTGTATCACACAGTGTATACAGAATACTTCGGGGACAGCTTTTTTCAAATTTGCAATAAAAGCATTTTATCTGCCTGTCATGGATGGTGCACCATCACTAGCACATGCAATATTTTTGAGTGGAATATTGTTTTCCTTTAAATAAGTAACAACTTCATTAAAATTGTTTCATCTTTTGCGTCTGTCCTAAGACTTCTAGTAAAGAGCATTTCCTCTCTAGTTTCTGTATCATCTTTAAATCTCACATATGCTAATAGAATTGCTTCATTATCTTTTAAGATAGATTCATCAAGTTGAAGGAAAAACTGTTTTATTTGCAAATTAGTTATTGTTTTTCTACATCCTCTGCCATTTCATCAATGCGTCGTGACACAGGAGAGTTGCTTAAAGGGATGGAATTAGTAATTTCACTTGCATTTTGTTTCATAACAAATGAAATTATAACAGACAACGCTGGTAAAATTACTGTTCCGCCAATATTATGGGATGTTCCAGCCTTTGCTATTATCTTGCTAATTTCATAAGATTAATATTATTGGATGTTCCAGCCTTTGCTATTATCTTGCTAATTTCATAAGATTAATATTATGGGATGTTCCAGCCTTTGCTATTATCTTGCTAGTTTCATAAGATTAATATTATGGGATGTTCCAGTCTTTGCGATTATCTTGCTAATTTCATAAGATTAGTATTATGGGATGTTTCAGCCTTTGCTATTATCTTGCTAATTTCATAAGATTAATATTATGGGATGTTCCAGCCTTTGCTATTATCTTGCTAATTTCATAAGATTAATATTATGGGATGTTCCAGCCTTTGCTATTATCTTGCTAATTTCATAAGATTAATATTATGGGATGTTCCAGCCTTTGCTATTATCTTGCTAGTTTCATAAGATTAATATTATGGGATGTTCCAGCCTTTGCTATAATCTTGCTAATTTCATAAGATTAATATTATGGGATGTTCCAGCCTTTGTAATTATCTTGCTAATTTCATAAGATGCCAGTAAACCATTACTCATTTTAGTCACTTTGTTATTAAACATTTGAGACACTGTTATTCTTGCTTGAAAATCATCACGAAGTTTTTTAAAGTATTCTACTGGTTGATTTTTATTTCCTTTGTGCTTCGTTTCTAAATGGATTTTTAGTTTACAACGTGTCATGCTATCATTTGAAAGTACATCCATACATATGAGGCACATTGGTTTCGTTTTATTATATGGTGATGGAATAAATCCGTAAGACAAATATTCAACAGAATACTGTCGGCATTTCTTCTTACTTGGAACAGCCATGGGTTGTCTGTAAAAAAAGTAATAATTATATATAGCTGTTCCAACATATATTACAGTTTATAGTTAAGAACTATATAAATTGTTAAAAAAATATAAAGATATTTTGCAACAAATAACGCACATACTGTACTTACATAAAATATGGTCAAAACAAAATATTAGGAGTTAAAATAACTTATGATAAAAAACATTTGTGCAAGTCATTAATTATTATCAAATTTATTCCATTATAATCACCATTGATCTTTTTATATTTCTCAAAGCTTATATAATTATATCAGATAACTACAAAGTTATAAATTGAAATTTCAAATTTGTATTAAAGCGGGAAATATTTAGCCATTTTTTCCTACAGTATTTCAAATTGGAAATTTTTTTTTATTGAATCGCGGAATTTCAGAAAAATTAACGTCAGTAGATATGTACTAATAATTTTAATAGCTCTTACCTGGTCGCGATGGAATTCAACATGCAACTGAAGTGAACTGCTTGGCCGTTAATTCTACCTCGATAAGCCCGGTCTCTTTGACCTTTGTCAAAACAAACATCAAAGGTCGACGCCTGCTACCTGAGAAAGAATAAGAGATTTTCACCTTCGTTTGTCGTTGCCACTGACCGATGGTTGAGTAGATAGGTCAAAAGGAAATATTAGAAATTGTATTTTTAGTAATAACCGTTCTGAAGAGGAATTGCTCCATGGACCACCAAAATATCAGTGTGGACCCCCAATTTGTTATTTTTGCCTGTGGACCCTAAGGAATATTACGTGGACCTCCAGGGTCCATGTGGACTCCGGTTGAGAAACCCTGGTCTAGACCTATATAAGGTTTTTATTGATTTAACAAAAGCGTTCGATGCAGTTAATTGGGATGAGCTGTGGAATGTATTGGATAAGTTGGGATGCCCTCCTAACTTTTAAAAACTCCTTGTTAACTGCACGACATGAAAGCACGTGTCAACTGCAATGATCGCCTCTCTGAAACCGTTGCAGGTGACAATGGTGTTTAACAGGGAGATACACCTGCACATACTTTGTTTTCCATCTATTTTGGCTTTCAATAACCGTGACAAAGGTGTGTATCTTTGATTTATCATATCGGGTCGGCTGTATAACTCACAACGTTTCAAGACTTCGTCAAAGACATTCTTAACTGTTGTTCGAGACTTGCTCTATAGAAACGTCGTGGATCTCGTAGTCCACTCGCAGAATGATATGCAAGATATCATAGATCGTTTTGCATGGGCGTGTAAAATTATGGGGCTCACAATAAACCTGGTAAGACAAAGAATATGTTTGCCCCGGCCCCTATATATTAAAATGCAAGAATGGCACAAGGTCGATTAAGGATCAAGCAAGCTACTCGTTTTTGTTCCCTGTTTGTTCCAGAGTTTGTTGTTTTTCTTATTCATTGAAATTTGAAATATTAAAGCAATATTCATGTTTCTTTCGTATTATTCAGCTTCTCCTTGCATATTGAACAAATGTAAAAATGGCGGTACCTGTCTAATAATTGGAAACACATACGCATGCCGTTGTCCGGTGGCTTTCAATGGACCACGTTGCGAATGTGAGTATTGTCTAAAAGATGCGAATGGCATATTAAGCGCTAGCATTATTTACACTCATATTACATTATTTAACTCATTGTTTATTCTAGTCTATTAGAAAGTTGAATAATACAAGTCTATCTCGTTTCATTGCTTGTTGTTGCATTGTAGTATTGTCTTGTTGTAATGTTGTTTTATTGTTGTTTTGTTTATGCATATTTGAAGAAGCGGATACATTTTATTATAAACGGTAATTAAATATGTTTAAAAATGCTCTTAATTTCATCTCTCATGTATGAACTAAGCAATTAAGCTAAAAATATCTCAAAGTCAGGCGGTATTTTTTTAAAAATAAATTTTAACTTTTCAAATTTTTAGTAAAGTACCCGTAAAGTATTTGAATCGACTTTATTGTTTAATTAATTTATCTTTCAATTGTGTAAACCTCCGCTTCTGAGCTGAACCAAACGGTAATCAAGAACAGATTTTATAAATTTGTGTTTAAATCTGATGAAAAATATAAACAGTTCTTTATAAATTCGTATCAATATAAAACGGCTGTTGCGAGTATATGTAATTTGCTCAATTTAAAATCCGTAAAAGGTTTATCTGTTCGAATTTTTAATAACATTTTTAGTTATTGTACTCTCACGATTACGGTTGAAGCTAGGGTGTTGGCGTATAAACATAATAATATCCTGATAGATATACCCATTTTATCTCCCGTGACCTCTATGTAGATAAACAGAAGCAACTCATAGTTAAGAATAATGGATCCATACTAAAATGGACGTCGTCCCATTCTTCATGTATAAATATTTTCCAGCTAACTGTCTGAGAGGAAGTATTTAAGCAAAAGATCAGTCTGGCAGTGCCCACTTAGACTACATAAAGGCCTGCAATACTGAACGTTGCGTCAAATAAGTAATATCACTGAGTCTGATTTTTAAATAAATATTAGTAAATTCAGAGTTAGATTAATAGACACCGAATAAAATAAGCCAAACAACATAGAGTAAGAGTAGGCGAGAGTAATAGACAGAAACTTAGTAAGAAATGGGTGATTTGATGAGTAAATTGCAAATTACAGCTAATTAGAACAAATAAAATTGATTGTTTTTAAACATAACTGAATCCCAGAACCAAGGAACATTTTTGTGTGATTAATATATATCTGAGAACGAACGACTCCGATTGGGTTTTTTTCTATAGATAAGAGAGATGTAGCGGACTTAAGATGTTTCTGAACGATGGCGTCTAATGGAAGGCATACTGTGTACGAACCGATGGATAAAGAACTGTACGGCGGGCGTATAAAAAGCAGCGGAGAAGGCATCATACCGGACTTGGTTAAAAAGAAATGATGAGTCTTGGATAAAAAGAAGCAGTTGACACCAGTAGCAATACAACATCTTGGCAGTGGTGGCCCGCCACTTTAAAAAAATGCAGTAGAGATTTAAGGGCCGAAGCTGTGAAGTGATTTCTCCTGATAAGCGTGGCATTGGATCCGATTGTTGAGCTGGTAGCTACTGTGTACTGTAGGCGATGCGTACATATTAATAATAGATATCTATATACAGAATGTTGCAGCAAAATCCAACACTTGAGAAAAAGAAAATAGGCAATAAAAACAAAAGTTGCATATGGATGGAACCGACAGTTTATTTAGCAGCAGTTACGGTTACATGTTGCATTATTTTTTTTATATAACCGCCGCCGCCGCCGCCGCCGCCGCCGCCGCCGCCGCCGCCGCCGCCGCCGCCGCCGCCGATCATTTAAAGGCGGGCGCAAAATATGTCACACGACCACGTCCTTGTCTATAGCGGTGAACGCCTTCGCGATAGCAGCCATTAGAGACTTGATCATGTTGTGGGCGTGCTCGTTGGTCTTGGCCTCGATTACGCCACAGTCGTATGAGGAGGGAGGCCCCAAGACGGCGACTAGTGGTGAGGAACATTGTTGAGCATCAACTTCTGGGTCTCCTAGGCTTTGTGTACAGGAGTGGGGTCCTGCTAGAAGACATAGAGAGAGTCCGGCAGCGATTTCGTTCATCCACGGCTTGACCACGCTCCTAAGCACAACCTGGTATTTCGTTTACTGTTTGTCAAGTGTCGGATTCTGCCGCAACACATTATATTAATACGCTTGTATCTTCGTTGTGTGTCACGCTATCAGTAACACATAGACAGCTACAAAACGACGGCCTGTGTCATAGTTACAATTTTGTTATTTCCGTGCAAATTTATATTTTTTATTCATATCTAAGTAAATACCGACAAGAATATATACGTAATATTTTATCTCATAATATATAAGTGTATATATAAGAAATAGTAATAAATTATATATATATATATATATATATATATATATATATATATATATATATATATATATATATGTAAACAATCAATACAATTGTCCGGTTGGTCCATTTAATTGAGAGGTCAATGTTGGGTACTGTGCGATGGGAAGGTATGGTCGGAATTATGAAGAGTAGGTGTTAGTCAAATTTTTAGGACCAAGGGCCATAACATACAACCCAGATCTAAGATGATGAAATCCTTACGCCACCCCCTAAAGATGGAGAGTTCACTTCACAGCTTCGCTTCGGTCCCGGAACGAATTAAATTCGTATATAGAGTTTTCATTTAGACAAGATTGACGTAACATTTTACCTTAACATTTTAACCTTATTCTCTTTTTTTACGACAATATTAAATTTTTAAACAAATGTTTCAAGAGAGCGATCAACTCCGAATATATTTTGTTTTATTTACAAATTCAACTTTGTTTTAATAAATACGATAAACTACCGGTAAGCACTGTAGTGTCAATTTATTGTAGGTATACGCTATTGATTCAACATTTAAGTTTTAATTTAATACCTACGTTTTAAAAATAAAAATGAATACTGAGTTGGCTTGAACGTTTCGTCCATCTGTTTGATTGCCTTTACAATTTAAATCAAAGCATTATTTTTAGTTTTAATATGTTTCCTTGAATAAATATATCTAAGTACGAAAAGCAAATCAACATGAAGTTCAAATCAGAGGTAAATAAAAAAAATGGCGACTGGTTGATCTAAAAAAATGGCGATTGGTGGATCACAAAAAATGGCGACTGTTGAATCACGTATAGTCATCCAGGCCTTTAGTGAAGCTAGAGACCATGTTAAGAATACGCGTTCTTGTTCTCTGTTCGTTCAAGTATTTAAGCTTTTCCTTATTCGTTGAAATATTGATTAAAATATATCTTTCAAATATTAAAGCAACACTTACCTTTCGATCGTTTTATTCAGATTATGTTTGCCGGATAAACCCTTGTCGAAATGGTGGCATATGTGTACCATATAATAATATGTTCAGATGCATTTGCCGGCTGGGTTACTATGGGCGAATATGCCACCGTGAGTATTGTTTAAATGACAACAAATTTATTTAACATTTATTCTAGTAAATTTGAAAGTTGAATAATACAACAGTACTTCGTTGTATTGGTCGTTGTTTTATTGTAATATTGTGTTCGAATGGAATGAGGAAAATGTCTCAAGTAAAAGAGGAAAGAGTGCATAGAGCTGATTGGAGGCAGACGAGTCCATCTACGTTGATTGTTTTTATTTTTAACTTGAGACTTTGAAGTGATATTTTAGTACGCATAATCGCTATGTATTAAGACTAGGTAAATAATATTGGTATAATATATCAGTTACTATTTTAGTGTTCTAATAATATCAGTTACTATTTTAGTGTTCTATTAATATAGTTACTATTTTAGTGTTCTAGTAATATCAGTTACTATTTTAGTGTTCTAGTAATATATTTACTATTTTAATGTTCTAGTAATATCAGTTACTATTTTAGTGTTCTATTAATATAGTTACTATTTTAGTGTTCTATTAATATAGTTACTTTTTAAGTGTTCTAGTAATATCAGTTACTATTTTAGTGTTCTAGTAATATAGTTACTATTTTAATGTTCTAGTAATATAGGTTACTATTTTAGTGTTCTAGTAATATAGTTACTATTTAAGTGTTTAAGTAATATCAGTTTCTATTTTAGTGTTCTAGTAATATCAGTTACTATTTTAGTGTTCTAGTAATATCCGTTACTATTTGAGTGTTCTAGTAATATATTTACTATTTTAATGTTCTAGTAATATCATTTACTATTTTAGTGTTCTAGTAATATCAGTTACTATTTTAGTGTTCTAGTAATATCAGTTACTATTTTAATGTTCTAGTAATATCAGTTACTATTATAGTGTTCTAGTAGTATCAGTTACTATTTTAATGTTCTAGTAATATCAGTTACTATTTTAGTGTTCTATTAATATACTTACTATTTTAGTGTTCTATTAATATACTTACTATTTTAGTGTTCTAGTAATATCAGTTACTATTTTAGTGTTCTAGTAATATCAGTAACTATTTAAATGTTCTAGTAATATCAGTTACTATTTTAGTGTTCTAGTAATATAGTTACTATGTTAATGTTCTAGTAATATCAGTTACTATTTTAGTGTTCTAGTAATATAGTTACTATTTTAATATTCTAGTAATATCAGTTACTATTTTAGTGTTCTAGTAATATCAGTTACTATTTTAGGGTTCTAGTAATATCAGTTACTATTTTAATGTTCTAGTAATATCAGTTACTATTTTAGTGTTCTAGTAATATCAGTTACTATTTTAGTGTTCTATTAATATAGTTACTATTTTAGTGTTCTATTAATATAGTTACTTTTTAAGTGTTCTAGTAATATCAGTTACTATTTTAGTGTTCTAGTAATATCAGTTACTATTTTAGTGTTCCAGTAATATCAGTTACTATTTTAGTGTTCTAGTAATATCAGTTACTATTTTAGTGTTCTAGTAATATCAGTTACTATTTTAGTGTTCTAGTAATATAGTTTCCATTTTAATGTTCTAGTAATATCAGTTACTATTTTAGTGTTCTAGTAATATCAGTTATTATTTTAGTGTTCTAGTAATATCAGTAACTATTTTAGTGTTCTAGTAATATCAGTTACTATTTTAGTGTTCTAGTAATATAGTTACTATTTTAGTGTTTAAGTAATATCAGTTTCTATTTTAGTGTTCTAGTAATATCAGTTACTATTTTAGTGTTCTAGTAATATCATTTACTATTTTAGTGTTCTAGTAATATAGTTACTATTTTAATGTTCTAGTAATATCAGTTACTATTTTAGTGTTCTAGTAATATCAGTTACTATTTTAGTGTTCTAGTAATATAGAAAAATTATCATAAGTTTTTTATTATGAAGAATTTTTCATATGTTTTTATGTTTTGTTTTATAGATGAACAAGAATATACAAACGTATTTCTAACCTCAGTTTCAATGCAAACAATATTTTTCTGTACATTTTACCCTAATTTTAGCGACGAAATAAAAACAATATTTTGTTTTAGAACAGTATTAATTCAAAAACATGTAAATAGAATCGTTGTGTAATCAATCAACTCACAATATATATTGGGTTTATTTACACCCATTCCCCTTTTACCCCCTTTCAATAACACTAAATTAAATTAAATATAGTCCACGTTTGGACCCCTTTCGCCTAGCTGATGTGTTCCAGAATTGCTAATGATCGGTTAGGAGTGAATTATGTACATAAAAATATTTAAACATAAAAACATAATGCCTAACTTTATATATATATATATATATATATATATATATATATATATATATATATATATATATATGTATATATATATGTATATATATATGTATATATATGTATATATATGTATATGTATATATATATGTATATATATATATATATATGTATATATATATGTATATATATATGTATATATATGTATGTATATATATATATATGTATATATATATATATATGTATATATATATATGTATATATATATATGTATATATATGTATATGTATATATATATGTATATATATATGTATATATATATATGTATATATATATGTATATATATATGTATATATATATATATATATATATATATGTATATATATATATATATATATATATGTATATATATATATATATATATATGTATATATATATATATATATATATATATATATATATATATATATATATATATATATATACCAGTATCAGTCATTCTTTTAGTGCTGTAGTAATATAGTAAAATTATTAAGATTTTATTATTATGAAGACCTCTTTCTTATGTTTTTTTAAATTTTATTGTTGAAAAAGAAATATAAAAACGTATTTCTAATCTCAGTTTAAATTCTGCCAATTAATTTGTTCTTTTTGTGTTAACCTTATTAAAATGAAATCGAATTCGTATTTTTGTAAAAAATGTAAATGAAATAATAATTTCTCTTTCGATAGCAGGGTTTGTCACTGACATAATATTTATCTTTCCGAAGAAAATACACGAATTTTTTGTCAGTTCTTATAATTGCCTCTGCAATTTGTAAGAAAGCATTTTTTGTCAGTTCTTATAATTGCCTCTGCAATTGTCAGTTCTTATAATTGCCTCTGCAATTTGTAAGAAAGCTTTTGTTTGTCACTGAAATAATATTTATCTTTCTGAAGAAAATACACGATTTTTTTCTCAGTTCTTATAATTGCCTCTGCAATTTGTAAGAAAGCATTTTTATGATACATTTACAAGAAACATATAAATTTGTTTTTAATTGTTAAGACCACATCGAACCAGACATTCGGTTTTGTAATAGCGATTAGTAGAACTATTAGACGTGACGTCATCAAATGTCACGTATAGTCGACCAGGCCTTTAATAAATCTAGACGCAATCTTAAGAATACTCGTTCTTGTTTCTTGTTTGTTCCATTATTTAGGCTTTCCCTATTCATTGAAATGTTGATTTAAAGCAACACTTATGTTTCGATCGTTTTATTCAGATCATGTTTGCCAGAAAAAACCCTGTCGAAATGGCGGCAAATGTATACCATTTCTGCACACATTCAAATGCCTTTGTCCGCGGCCTTATTTTGGGCCAAGATGCCAATGTAAGTATTATTTAAACAATAACTATATCATTTAATTCATATTTCTTCACGTAAATGTGAACGTTGAATAATACGACAATACTTCGTCGTATTGTTTCTTGTTTTATTGTAATACTGAGATCTCATGGTATAAGGAAAATGTCTCAAGTAAAAGAGTGCATAGAACTGGTCGGAGGCAGAATTCATCTACGCGATTGTTGTTATTTTTAACTCGAGACTCTGAAGTGACATTTTAAAGCTCAGTATTGCTATGTATTAAGAATAAGTAAATAATATTGGTACAATATATCAGTAAGTATTTTAGTGTTCTAGAAATATAGAAAATTATTATAATTACATTATGATTTTTCGCTTCGTTTTATGGACGAAAAGGAATATAAAAACGTATTTTTAGGTTCAGATTCAATTGTAACAATTTTACTGTACATTTTCCCCCATTTTTGTGACGAAATATAAACAATATTTAATTTTAGAAAACTATTGACTCAAAAACAAGTAAATAGAATTGATTCGTAATCAATCACCACACAATATATTTTAGTTTATCTAAAGGTTAAACTTTTTTTTTTTCAAATAAATAAAAGAAATACCGGTGAACACTACATTGCTACTGTATTGTGAGTATATGTAAATTACGAAATTGATTCAAAAATTGAGTTTTAATTAAATAAGTGCACTTAAACAAGTAAATAGCTGCTTTGCTATATTTAAAAGAAACTCAATTAAATCAAATACTTACTATTTAAAAATAAAAGTAAACAGTTAGCTTTCTAATGTTCTCTTTCGATTGTCGGCTCTTAAATATATTTTAGTTTATCTAAAGGTTCAACTTTTTTTTTCAAATAAATAAAAGAAATACCGGTGAACACTACATTGTCACTTTATTGTGAGTATATGTAAATTACGGAATGGATTCAAAAATTGAGTTTTATTTAAATAAGTGCACTTAAACAAGTAAATAGCTGTTTTGCTATATTTTTAAAAAACTCGTTTAAATCAAATATTTACCATTTAAAAATTAAAGTAAACAGTTAGCTTTCTAATGTTCTCTTTCGATTGTCGGCTCTTAAATAATCCTAATCTGTCAGGAAAGAAGATACATGACCTTTTTGTTCATTCTTATAACTGCCTTCACAATTTTGAAAAAAAAAAAATTTTTATTTTGTATATGTTTCCGATAAACATGCAAATGTTTCTTTAATAAATACCCAATTCATGAAGCCGCGTTATTTCAGATATGTATAAAAAAAATGGCGATATGTGGACATCAGCAAACGTCCCAAATAGTCGACCAGGCCTTTAATAAATCTAGACGCAATCTTAAGAGTACCCGATTTTGTACTTATTCGTTCCAGCATTCAGCCTTTTCTTATTCATTGAAATTTTGATTAAATAATCTGTTTTAAATATTAAATATGTGTTTCGCTTTTTATTTGTGGTTTTTTTTTTTTCAGATATTAATTGCAAGCGTACTCGCTGTCTAAATGGCGGCAGATGTGTACCTTCTAAATTTGGGTACATATGCAGGTGTCCACTTGGTTACAGTGGACCAATTTGCGGAAGTGGGTATTTTTAAACACCATCTACATTATTTAATTCATATTTACTCTAATTCATTAGAAAGTTGAATAACACAAGTATATCTCGTTGTATTACTTGTTTTATTGTAGTATTATTTTATTGTTGTATTGTTTTATTGTAATATTGTTTTATTGTAGTATTGTCTTATTGTTGTTTTAGTCCTGCACGTTAGAAGCAACAAATAATTCTGTTGGAATTCGTCATTGAAATGTCTGTACTTTGTTCATCTCTCATTGAAGAGAATCAGAAATAAAGTTTTCCCTAACAGAAACGAAAATGTACTACAGTCATTTACTTTTAGATCCAACGGCAAAACATACAATATTTACTCCATCAAAGAGTTAATTGTGGCGTTTTATCTGGTTTAAAACTTCTCTTTATCGCTCCAAACACTTTCTCATACCCGAGACTATTCTTTATCTCTACAAATCTACTATCAGACTTTCTATGGAGTTATGTTGTCATATTGTGAATCTCCGTTTCATTTGAGTGTTCTCGAAAAGTTTCAGAAGCGTATCTATAATTTGGTTGACCACACCTTTTCTTCTTCTGTGCCCCTTTCTATCACATTGGCAGTCAGTCTTTTCTATAAATATTATTATGGCACGTGTTCTTCAGATTTATCTGATATATTCCCTGCTTCATTTGTTCTTGCTCGTTTAACTCGTTGGTCTAGTTGTCTTCACCAATTCGCTGTTTTATACCTAGTTATAACACAGCTTCATATTCCAGTAGCTTCTTTGCAGCCTTGTGAAACTCTCTTCCTACTGACTGTGTTCCTCCTACTTGGACTTTTCAAAACTACGGTCAATAGAAATCTCCTGTCTTTGCGATAATAATCTGTCGTTCCGTTTAGCTCCTTACAGTAAATGACTTTATGGCTTATTGTGTTGGGCCTGTAAAGCAGCTGGAAGGAAAACACTAACTCGGAATTTAGAGAAAACAAGTATATTGAAAAAAGTAGAATACAACAGAGAACAAGAGTGGTTGTAAGTCAGTCTTGACTGCCAGTATTGACTGGTGTGGTTCCAGGTATTTACTTCCTTCCAACCGCAGAAAGATGTGGCAAAAGGCCGTAAGGTGGGTATAATTAAGCCAGCGCCTCTAAAGAAGGAGCGCTTCAGGCAGTAAACAATAAACTTACTCCATTCCAAAGAGGAGAGGCGAGGTCTGGGAGGGTGGACCTCATAGGACTACCCAGGACTAATACCTCAGCCCGACAGATAAAAGGCCACCGAAATGGCCCAGTTTCTGTCGGACTTAAGTGGATCCAGGTATTTAATTCCCTCCCACAGCAGGAATATGTGACACAAGGTCGGGAAGGTGAGGAGATCAAGCCAGCGCACCTAAAGAAGGAGCACTCTGACCTAACAAAAATAGCCTGGGCGCCTCAGGCAGTAAGCAATAAACTTACTCCTCCCCAAAGAGGGGAGGCAAAGCCTGGGAGGGTGGAACTCCTAGAACTGCATAGGACAGGCGTAAATCAAGCCGCGAAGGCCAACACAATACCAGTTTATGGGGTGTAGTATCCATCGGAACAGATACTACACTTTGATCTTTGTATGAGTAAGTCAAAGTCTTTTAATTTCAAATTTAATATACGAAGGAATGTTATTGTATAGTTTAGTGATAACGTAAACACAACCTGTTATTTTCTCTAGCAGGGAAATGAAAATAATTTAGGTCACTGCTGATTGCGGTTTGGAATATATAACATTTGTTCCGATATTCTTTCATTCCGCGCTAATGTGGAAAGTTTACGTGCCTATTAAGTGGTAAAGTTGAAATAGTCATGTTATTTTTTAAAGTAACTAAATATCAGTCAAGCCAGAACACGAAAGAAGAAGTAATCATCAAATATAAAGAAAATGAAAAAATTGAACGACACGGAAATATGTAGTCGTATGGAACAGTTGTTGTTTTTCTGAGTTGATATTCATTGATACTTTTATGCGTTCGGTAATTATTCTAGATTAACCAAGTGTTTTTGTACTTTTTTAAACGATAGAAAATTAGCACACGGCGATTCTGGTGGCGGTTTTAGTAGAAAAATAGTAGCGAGTGAATGTAGTTGCTACCTTCTCTTTGAAGGATTTGTTTGGGAGAATACGGGATGGCGGACGATAATTTGAATGCAGCATTTCTAGAAACATCCTTAAGGACCTTTGGCTAATTGCCTAGCGGTACATATAATAGAAAGTGTCCTGTTTTTTTTTTTCATATAGTGTCTGAAGTTCCAGGGGGGAAATCGAGATTACTTTATACAGGGTGGGCCAAAATAAGGGTCTTATCTTTAAATTTGAATAACTTGAATTTGAATAACTTCCACAAAATAAAAGTTAAACTCACCAAACTTTATGTGTGTGTAGACTGACCCTTCCGAGATTTTTTGAAATAAACAAAACAAATTTTAGCCGAAAAACACTTCTTAAAACTTACAAAAACTAAAGTATTGTTTTTTACACTGTTTTGAGTTTTTTAAGCAAAAATAATGTTTTCTAAATGAGGGTACGTTCCTTAGGGCTAATACGGCTCATGCTTGCTCGGAAGGGGTCCTTTACTTATTCTAAAAAAAATTTTAAAAAATCAATAAATAAAAAAGTTATGAATTTTTAAAAATAGAACCCTTATTTTTGCCCACCCTGTATAATGAACTAGCCGTATTTACCCGACGTAACCAGTAGTATGTGTATGTTTAATAGTTTCCCGTTGTTCAATTTTTACGAAATTCTATGGTGAACAAAATCACTAATATGAAGGATTTTGTAAAGTAATGTTGTTCTAATATCTATTTACAAAATTATTGTATGCAAATAGCTTCCAATAAACGTAGTAATAATCTCGAACCGGAAGTAAGTTTATAATTCTATATTTATTAAATAAAGTGAACGAATTATATCTTAATATGAAAGAAATGTAAACAATTGTATATTAATTAAACTGTAATTTATGAATATAGAATTGTCTAGATTATTTTATGGTTTGAATAACCTCGGACCCGAATGAAGTTTATAATTTTCTATCTATTAGTTAATGGGAACAAATTTGTTTAACCGTAGTAATACTCTCGGACCCGAGTTTTTTTATAATTTTCTATTTATGAATTAAAGTTAACGAATTATATATTAATATGAGAGAAATGTAAAAAAACTGTATATTAATGGAACTGTGATTTTTAAATATAGAGCTATTTAGATTTTTTTAACTGCATTCATGTTCGAGATTATTCAAATCTCGAACCTGAATGCAGTTTATAATTCTATATATATTAAGGGTTGTGAACGAATTTTTTTTAATCGTAGTAATACTCTTGGACCGGATTTTTATAATTCTCTATTTATTAAGTAAAGTGGAGGGCGTAAATCTTAATCTTTAAAAAATGTAAACTGTATAATAATGAAACAGTGATTGATAAACATTACGGTTTATGTATTAGATTTTTACATATATTAATAATCTCAACCCCGATTGTGGTCTATAAGCGTGTATTTAAACAACCGGGTGACCGAATTACATCTTAAACGAAAACAGCTAAACAAGTATATATTAAAGAATGTGAATTATTAATATAGGATTGTTTAGATTTGTGTTTGATTTTTTTAACAGTCTCAGGAATTCCGACTGTTAGCGTGAATACTCCTCCACCTTCTCCAATTTCTGATTAATAAAAGCATGAAATGGTGTTAAGGACTCAATATTAAAATCAATAAATCGGTAGAAAAATCAATTTTGTTAAAAACCGAACCAAGTTTTGGCCTAAATAAGTGGGGCAAATGTTGTTGCTACCTTTGATTATTATAGCTATTCTCATAAATCAAGTCGAGAATAAAATGGACTTTTCTTCATATATAAGATTATTTTTTAAATATAATTACGAATAATTAAATTCAAATTGTTAAATTGTGTTTTGCTGAAAATTACAGCTATCATGTTACGATTCAAGGATTTTAAAGAATGCATCTTTTTTTATCTGTATAAAACGTTAGAACAATTTTTAACTACGACATGGTCTACTTCAAGTCTAATGTAAACAAATACTTGAGGAGCACCCCTCTTGGATAATCAATCTTTCACCCATTATTTACATGCCTCTTGCGATGGCGATAATCGTTCTACTGACGATCTATTTGATCTTTAACCTCGAATGCCCCCGGCCTTTATAAGCCGTGACCCATTAGTAAAATAATAATAAGAAGAAGAAGCCACATAAGCTACGAAGACTAATCAGTCGCACGAAAGTTGCAATAGGTTAAAAAACAAACACAGAAAAAACACCACCACATAAATCAAATAACAGAAATTGCAAGAAATTTCATAAAATACTCCCTCAAAGGTTATGACACCAGCTTCAGCTGATACCACACAAAATAATCGTGAAGTGTCAAGGAGGATGGGAAGACCGAGGAGGGAGAGCATTAATCAGACCTCCACTAGAAGAGTGCGGAGAGTACTGTGACCTTAGGGAGGATTATTACCACCCAAATCCCAGAGGGTACCAATGGTCGTTACTTGCGAGAAATCAATGGTAAGCGGCTGTTGCGATATCGCAAGGTTATTTGCGGTGGTTATCGAAAAGAGGTGGAGAGTAATGGAAATCTGGGGAGGCTTGTTGTCACTAAGACTCCAGGGACCACCACTGGTTATTGTCGGTAAGCAGTTACTGACGATGACTTGTGTGATAACTCTAAGTGAGTACAAATAATAATAATAATAATAATAATAATAATAATAATAATAATAATAATAATAATAGTAATATTAATAATAATAACCCCAATTGTTTGAAGATGTGTATTTTTATTATAACTATTAAAATCATTAGAATAATACTTTTGTTTGTATAGAAAGTACTTAATATTTACGATTTCTATAGCAATAAAAGTTTTCAAATAAATTGTCAACACACTGTCATTATCAAATATCAAATAGCACATATCTTTAGAGTAAAAGATACAACACTGAGAAATGTGCGTAAATATAGCAAGACAATATCACAGAAATTGATAAATATACGGTTCCAATCATCTAGTAATTCTCATAGAATAAAGAAAATGTCTCAAACAGAAAACGGAAGAGTTCATGAATTTGGTGCAGAGGTCAATCAGTTCATCTCTGTGATTTTTTTTTGTTTTCAGTTTACATTTCTTAAAATAGTTTCATGTTCAATATCTGTAACCGCTCCGTATTGAAAATAAGCAAATAATGTTGATATAATAAATCAGTCACTGTTTTATGTTGTAGTCATATAGTAAAATTATTAGTATTTTATTATTATGAAGCCTATTCTTTTTTATTTTTTGTTGTTTTCTGGACAAAAACAAATGAAAAAAAAACGTATTTATAACCTCGGTTTTAATTCAGACAATTTTTTCATTTTCTCTTTAACCCTATTTTTCTAACTAATTAAAAAAACAAAAAGTATTTACAACAATATTAATTTAAAATAACTAACTACAATTGTTTCAATATTAATAAAATCACAACATATTTTGTTTTATTTACAAATCCAACTTTTAATTATGTTAATTAATAATAAAACTAGCAGTGAAGTTTTTTTGTTGTTGGTATATGTTGTGATTTATAAGTTATGATACTAAATAATAAATATGCTTTTATTAAATAGCTACCTGTCAAAATACACAGTTAGCTTACTATATTTGCTTGGGTAATGTTTCCTTCAGATTTCAGGCTTAATTTCTAAAATAATCTTTCGGAAAAAAAATACGTGAACATTTCGTCTATTCTTCTAAATGCATTTACAATTTGAAACTAAGCATCATTTGTATTTGTTATATTCTTCAAGGTCTCATGTAAATATTTCTTGACTAAATACACAATCTTGATTACTGCGTCAAAATTGTGTTTAAATCAGACGTGAATAGAAAAGGCTATCGTTTGACCTATTATACGTGACTTTAGCACACGAAACAAATAGTCTATCAGGCTTTTAGTAAATCAAAATGCCATCTTAAGGATACTCGTTCTTATTTCTCGGTCGTTCCATCATTGAGGATTTCCTTATTCATTGAAATTTTGATTAAAGAATCTCTTTTAAATATTAAAGTAACACTTATGTTTCGTTCGTTTTATTCAGCTTATATTTGCAGGATAAACCCCTGTAAACATGGCGGCGTGTGTATACCATATAGAGACACATACAAGTGTCGTTGTCAGCGAAGTTACTATGGACCACACTGCGAAAGTGAGTATTGCTTGAACCTCCACTACCTTATTTATGCATTCGAATCATGGCCATCCCTACTACAGGCCAGGCAATCATGCAACTGGGGTCTTTTACTGGGGGCCATGTGAATTTTCTTAAATATTCGATATAGAAGTTGCAAACAAAGGTAAAATTCCTCTGTGAGATTAGTTTGATGTTTTTATGTGTTTTACATACCAAATAATAAGAACCACAATGAGCTAATTAATAAATTTGACAATTGACAAATTCCTATAAATTAAGAGACAGGTAATTTTGAATAAACAAAGGCAAATGCATATTTCAATGAAGAATTTTTATTTCAATGTTGGATTTTTTTTTTTAGAGATTTTGTACTTATATCAAAAGATCATTACTTGTATATTGTGGTTAAAAAGAAAAAAAGGATCCGCACCAGTTAATATAGTTTGCAACTTCTATATCGAATATTTAAGAAAATTCACATGGTCCCCAGTAAAAGACCCCAGTTGCACGATTGCCTGGCCTGTAGTAGGGATGGCCATGATTCGAATCCATTCGAACTTTGAATAATACAAGCACACTTGCTTGTTTTGAACCTTGTTGTATTGTTTTATTGAATTATTGTTTTTATTGTGTTTTATTTCACGCACATTTAAAGAAGTAGATATATCCTATTTCATAACGTCACTAAAATGTTTAAATATGTTTGTAATTGACCATTGTCGTAAAGTAAAGAAGAAAGGCCAAATGACCTGCACCAGAAAGAGGTCTACGCGGACACCACAATAAACTATTTCACCGCAGATTTCGATTGAACCGAAGGAGGGCCGCCTTCTCAATCAAGATCTCTGGACATTGGAATAGTTTCCCAAGAGAGGTAATAAATGCGCTAGCAACGCAGCAATTCAAGGTGAATTAGGACAGGTGCTTGGCTATTACATTCCCTTCTGTGTAAATTTCTACCACCTTTTCCCTACTGTGCAACTGAAACAAGCTTGTTTTATTTTTTGCCAAATTAATTGAATTAAATTGAATAAAAAGCAAAATATACTGCGATCATTTAATTTGGGATCCAACGTCAAAACATACAATATTTACTGCTAAAATCTCATGAACTCAAGACGTTTCATCTGATTGAAAACATAACATTTTTAAAACTCGTAAATACCGTACTTCAAAGATCTGAGAATGCTACAATTTACGTAAAAATGCATTTCCTTATTATTCTTTAATTGAACTGCGCTAAAATAGTTATATATCGTTTTAACAAATATTACAGTATGTTTTAGCCTTCAGCTCAGGCAATAGACGATGCGTCAAAGGTTAAGAGAATCCAATAATTAGAGAGATATATATCAAGCGACTAGACGGTTATATAAATGAGGTCTGCACTAAAGCATTGCCCATAAATAATGTTGACGATATTTGAATGAACTTTAATGTGTTTTACCGTTATATTCTAAGCCGATTGAAGTAAACATCCAACACAATGTATTTTCTTATTAATAACTACCTTGCACGTGTTTACATTAAGCTGGATAGCAAATTAACTGCTTAAATAAAAAATATATATATTCTTGTAGATAAATATAATTCAGAGCAGTTTAAATGTCAATTAAAGCGCCATCTGCTTGAAAATTATACCGTAACAACACCCGTGTTATATGTACAATTATGTCATAAACCAGATCAACAAATATCATTCGTGTAGACAATATCTCACATGTACGAACTATGTAAACAAATTAAAAAAACATATAATTTATAGAAGGCAATACAATGCAGACATGTAAAGGATAGACACAAACTGAAGCAAATTAAGACATTAAACATCGGAATCATTTATATATTTTTACTTTTTTTATTAATACAATATATATATATATATATATATATATATATATATATATATATATATATATATATATATATATATATATATATATATTGAAATTACATTATATCTTACTTGGGTCAGCATGGTCTGATGGAAGCTTCGTACAGTATGATATTTCGGAAACATTTCCCTTCGTCAGATAGTATAACAATACCCGTGTTATATGTAAAATTATTTCATAAACAAAATCAAAGAATTTCCTTCACGTAGACAATATGTCACATGTACGATCTATGAAATCAAAGTAAAAAAGCATATATAAAGGTGATTCGTAGAAGGCAATACAGTGCAGAGGTGTGACGGATAGACACCAACTGAAGCAAATTAAAATATAAGACGGTGGAATAAGTTATGTAGTTTCACCTTTTTTATTAATACTATCTATCTATCTATCTATCTATCTCTCTCTCTCTCTATATATATATATATATATATATATATATATATATATATATATATATTGGAAATGAAAACCGAAAGCAAAAACTATATTATTTATGTATTCATCAACGTTTTGTCTTTATTGTAAGACTTCTTCAGGATGAAAAAAATGGAGAAAAAATCATACAAGCATCGATTTGATTTGCTTGAAAGCGGCGAGCTCTAGCTGGTTTATGAGTAAAAGAAAACATTTTAAAAGTGAGAAAGCAACATGGCTGCGTGTCAGCAGCAGCAGTCTATAAAGTTTTTAGGATGATGAGGGATGTGCTGGTTGAAGATGAGTTTATTCCTTCAGCCTTGAAAGAAAGGTTTTGTCCGGGTCGTCGTGTAAAACGAACGTAAGGGCTAATGCTGGAAAGGGGCGAAAGTCTGAGCTAAGGCGTAACAATCAAGTATACACAAGTGAAAATCAATGACACGTTTTAAATTAAAAAAGCAAGGAAGAAGGTAAATAATTTTTATGTAAATATGACCGCGTGAAAAGTTATAAGAACGCAAAATATGATGAAAAACGAAAAGTGTGGCAAAAAAGAGAGAGATGGAAACAATATTTACTAGTATATTTATTTATGTGTGAATGTATTTATTAATTTCTGTTGATTCAATTATTTGTGTATTATTAATTAATCAATAATTATTAAATTATTTATGAGCATGTAAGTATATGCATATGCAATATGTATATATATGTGCGTATATACACCATGTACATAAGTGTATCTCATACATCTTGTGTGGAAAAAAAACCGATTATTTTACAATATAGTGGGAGAAATAGTATCGTGAGGTGCTCAGAGAGACAAGAGAAAGAATAAATTTAATTATACTACTCAAAAATATTGATAGTGTTTCTATTAATCTATACTTAATTGCCCACACATGTGAGTGAATATATATATGGGTGTATGTGTCTGTGTGTACGTACACATGTACAAGCCACAAATAGCTTAATGTGTGAGGGTGATTTATTGAAAATGCATAACTTATATAGACATTGTGCAAGATGTATTTGAGGAAAATGTTGTATGGGGTAGTTAGCCTGGATCTGATCTTAATTTTGTCCAGCCATGATGAGTTTGCTGATTACCGGAGATAAATAATAGAAACGATTACGTTGTTTGATGCTGTTGGATTTTGTGATAAGTGCTGCTTCAAGGAGTCTGCGTCGAGATTTATTTAATATTAATTTTATAATTTTAGCCTGTTCAAACTTAAATGAGTGGTCGTGTTGTGCAGCGTGGGAGAAAAGCGCGTTAAGGGAATTGCTATTTTTAATGTCTCTTTTATATATATATATATATATATATATATATATATATATATATATATATATATATATATATATATATATATATCGCACGGTAGTCTTAAGGGTAGTATATTATTATTATTATTATTATTATTATTTTAATTATTATTATTATTTATTTATATAAGTAACATTTTAAGCTGAATTATTTCGACACTTGATTGGGGAAATGGTAGTTTGATCTGTACCATTGGAGAGCCATGCATATAACTGTCCTGTTTTTAAATCTCCGAAACAGTTTCATGGTAAACAGCTGATGATCCCCGTGTTAATATTAGATGCTTACGTTAAGGTCTCCTGTTTTTGTTTCACTGTTAGATACTTAATCCCCCTTTTTATTTTATTTACTTACTATTATATATTTTATTTTTTTATGAATTTTCCAACGAATGTAAAGTCTGCACTATTTTGAATTTAGTTAGTTTCTGTGGGAATTTAAACTGCATTTTCCTTCTTTTTTTTGTCTTTTTGTTTAAAATAACTCAAAGCTTCTTTAGACTATATATATATATATATATATATATATATATATATATATATATATATATATATATATATATAATCACATTATATTATAATTTTACTTGCGTCAGTATGGTATAATAGAAGTTCTGTATAATATGATATTTCGGGAACATTTCCCTTCGTCAGATGTGTGTTCAGCCTGTATCCAAACGTGCATATAAAGGCCGTTTCCATCACATTTTTAAAATATCTCAAAGTTAGCCGACATATTTCTTTATTTTTCACTTGTACCTTCTTAGTAAAATACCTGCCAGGTATTTTAATGGAATTTGATTAATTAATTAATCGTTCAAAATGTCAATCTCCGTTTCTGGGATAAAACAAGCTGAAATTTAATTTTCTTTAAGTTTTCATTAAATAAAATGAACTAGATTTTAATAAATGTCCTAATGTTCGTAATTTGTTATTACACGATTTGGTACTTGTATAGTTTCTGATCCATGCTTAAACCGACTTTTCGTCGGTATCTTCCGTCAAAATAAAAACGAGACGACGCTATCAACCAGGAAGAAATAATAAAACGGAATTTCAAGCAAGAAAAACAGTCACTGTATGTGACTTAATGAAAAATATTTTACGATAAAAATATAATAAAACAACTGTTATAATGTTTTTTACATTATTTTTTTCACGAGAAAGTTAAGGTTTGTTTAATTATTAATTGTTTGTTTCGGTAAATTGTTTTTTGTACTGGTACATCTTTTGAACCAGACCGACTTGGTTAGGGTTAGTTTAGGATTGGTTTAGGGTTAGGTTAGGGTTAGAGTGAAAGATGACAGTGTTGCATTACCCGTTCTTTCAGGGTACCTGTTAAGGTCCAACAAGAATGACAAAGAACAAAACGTATATGAAAAAACTTTTGTTTTCTTTATTTGCCATTACCGGATGGTTTACGGCGGCTACGCACACATATTAAACAATCTTTTGACATACTTTTGTCTCATGAAAGTTTTTTTCTTGCTGAGGTCACAGACTTGGTTTACGCTAGAAACTCGTTCGTATATACATTCGATTGGAAAGTAAATTGCTCTGCATTGTCTATCCGAGCGTGAACTGAAGCAATTGTTCTACAGGCGCTTTGGTGAAGTACAAGTCAGGGGATTCCTTCGTTCCGCATTTTTAGTCAGCGGACACAAAACTCGCATTCTTCTGGTACATCGATAGTCCGATCACCAAGCGTTTCGGCTCTTCGCGTTTTTGAACCCGTCGTTGTTCAAGTTTCTCTTGCAGTGCCGAACCTTTTTCTTTTTAACAATTATCAAGTCGCCTTTATTTATTTATCGACGTCCCACCCACAATGGACTCGTCCACGATTCATTTTTGCCACTCTTCATTATCTTACAACAGTATGTTTACTTTCTTTAATGTTTAGAGTTAGAGTTAGTGTAAGAATGAAAAAAACAACAATTTCTTACATTTTTATCGTTACGGTAACGGTTTCCGAGAAATCTGATTGACTAAGCGCTTTGTCAGCTTCCGGCTGTTTACATAAACAGCCGGAAGATGCTGACGAAAAGTTGGTTTTAGTATGGATCACAAACTGTACCAGTACCAACGATTTGTTTGAATCAGTCACAGTTGTTATTGCTTTAGTATTTAGCAGCTGTTACGAGATAAGGAAATGCATACATCTTCCAATCCGTAACCTGTTTGGTTGTCCTTTATTGGTTGTTCCAGATTTTTCTATAATAATATTTTCAACTGCATTCGGCATTGTTTGAAATTTCATATTTTGATTATAGCTATTTAAAAAATTAGAACCAGATTTTTGTCGTTTAAAAGATCTTTAATATTTGCGATGTTCCATAGCAATAGGAGTTTCTTCGAGAATTGTCGACACACTGTTATTATGAAATATCTGATAAGGTATGTATTAAAGGCAGAAAATACATCATTGACAAAATTAATGTTTTATGCAAATAACGCAAGACCATATCACAGAGAGCGATGGACAAACGTTGCCAACGTTTTAAGAGTTCTCATGGAATAAGGGAAAAGTTTCAACCAAAAAAAAAAATGTAATCATAAAGCTGACGAAGAGGTAGACCAGATTGTTTGACCCCTCTGACTTCTCTGAAAGTAGTCAGAAATAAAAATTAAAAAAACAGTAAAGTAACATTACAATTCAAGGAGGTTAAAGAATAACCTCTTCATCTATTTGTATAAAATTTAAAAATATATTTTAATTATAATCATCATTGTTTCAAGTAGCATATCTTTATTATAACTATTAAAATAATTAGAACAAGATTTTTGTTGTCTAGAAAAATACGTATCTGGTTATCTTCTTTACACTCTAATTGATTTTATAGTTAATAAGTTAAAATATCACTCCATTGTGTAACAGACCTACTATCATTGTAGAGTATCAGATAAGACATTTCGCAGAGAAAAAAACTCAAGCACGGAAAAAAATAATGTTTTGCGTAAATCTCCCTAGCAGATATGGATAGATAAACGTTGACAACATTCTAGGAATTCCCATGACACGAGGAAAATATCTGAAGCAATAAAAGGGAATAATTCATAAAAATAGCGCAGAAGCATATCGGTTCATATCCGTGATTGTTTGTTTTCCGTTTATATTACTTAAAATCGTTGTCTTAAAAATAAATAAATAATGTGGCTATACTATATCAGTGACTGTTTTATGTCGCAGTAATATAGTAAAATTATTATGATTTTACTATTATGAAGACTTTTTCCTTGCATTTGTATTACGAAAACGAATATGAAAACGTATTTCGAATCTCATTTTCAATTCAGACAATTGTTTTCATTTTCATTTTATTCTTAATTTCGAAGACGAAATAAAAATAGTTTAAATCAATATTAATTTCAGAAAATGTAAATTGTTTCGTGATAAATCAACGTACACCATATTTTGTTTTATTTTAAATTCTACTCATAATTTTTTTAAGTATTCATGGACACGACATCGTTATTTTATTGTGGGGATATATGTTTTGATTTATAAAATACAAAATGAATTTATAACTTACGTTTTCAATTAAATGGCTATCTTTTAAAAATAAAATAAATAGTAAGCTTGCTATATTTGTTTTTATAATGTCCCTCCTCGATTACAGGTTAAATCTCACAATCGTTTTTTTTTCTTTTCGTAAAAAATACATGACTGTTGGGTCGATACTTATAATTGGCTTTACAATTTGGAACAAAGTGTTTTTCATTTTTTGATATGTTTTCAAGAAACGTGTAAATTTTACCTGGCACACTTTTGCTAGGTACCCCGTAGACTTGTATTGTCTTGTCCTTCGGGGCTTGATTTACGCCAGTCTATGGGCCTGTCCTGTGCAGTTCTAGGAGGTCCACCCTCCCAGGCTTCGCCTCCCCTCTTTGGGAAGGAGTAAGTTTATTGCTTACTGCCTGAGGCGCCCCTACCGGGGAATGCCGACGGGACTGCCCAGGCAATTTTTGATGGTCAGAGTGCCCACCTCTTGGGCGCTGACTTTTCAACCCCCACTTTCCCGACCCGAGCTTGGGTCACATCCTACTTGTGGGAGTAGGATAAAACTGGCCTTGTGCCTAACTCCTGGAGAGGAGTAAATAAAATATCAATAGTTAAGACCGCGTCAAATCAGACGTGGATGAAAAACAGTGACGATCGGTAGATCTATTTTATATGACATCACAAAACGTCACTAATAATAAGCCAGGCCTTTAGTAAATGTACATGTCATTTTAAGAATACCCGTTCTTATTTCCTGTTCATTCCATTATTTGGACTTTCCTTATTCCTTGAAATATTGATTAAATAATCTATTTTTAATATTAAGTATGTGTTTCGTTCTTTTTGTTCAGATATTGATTGCCGACGTTTCCCCTGTTATAATGGCGGCACATGTATTCCTTTTTATAAACATGCCAGATGTATTTGCCCGCCAGGTTACACTG
Source organism: Sepiola atlantica (assembly GCA_963556195.1). Taxonomy (NCBI): domain Eukaryota; kingdom Metazoa; phylum Mollusca; class Cephalopoda; order Sepiida; family Sepiolidae; genus Sepiola; species Sepiola atlantica. Next base: position 58,801,161 of record OY744533.1, on the reverse strand, counting down.
GACAAAGATGCATATGTGAGTATTGTTTAAACAACAGTTACCTTACATAACTCATATTTATTCTAATTCATTAGAAAGTTGAATAATACAAGCATACCTCGTTTTATTACTTCTTGTTTCATTGTGGTATTGTTTTATTGTAATATTGTTTTATCGTAGTATTGTTTTCTTGTAATATTGTTTTATTGCTGTATTGTTTTATTCACGCGCATTTGAAGGAGCCGATCCACTCCATTTGATTCCGGAATTCAAAACGGTGTTAAATGTTTGTAATTTTCATTTATCAAAAATAAAAAGGCAAATATTTTGCGTAATGAAAAAGAAAAATATACTGCGATCATTTAATTTGGGATCCAACGGCGAAACATACAATATTTACTGATAAACTATGTCGTATTATCTGATTTAAAATATAACATTTTAAAACTCGTAATATCGTAATTCAAAGATCTTGCAAGACTATAATCTTCATAAATATTTTGTTCAATATCTCTTCAACTCAACTGCGTTAAAATAGTCAAATATCAGTTCAACAGACATTTAAATACAGTTCACTCTTTAGCTCAAACAACACTTAAATGTTTGGCCAAAGATCAAGAGAGTGGAATTGTTGAAGGATGTATATCACGCTACTACACGACCATATCATTTATAATGTGAACGATATTTCAATTGATTCTGACATAGTTTTTACCGTTTGCTTTTAATCTCTATGACCCGATTGAAGTGAAAATCAAACATAACGTTATTTTTTGAATCAGTACAATTTTCATAAAGATTTAATTTAAGTATTCTTTGATTGGACTGCCCTAAAATAGTCAAATATCAATCCTTAAACAATAAAAGTTATTTGTTAATTTATATCTCAAACTATAGACGATTTTTCAAATGTAAGGAAAGCGGAGTTTTTTGATAGATTGGTATTAAGCGATTTAATAGATGTCTGCGCTAAAGCCCCGTCCATCAATAATATGGACGATATTTGAATTAATTCTAAAATTGTTTTTACCGTTTTTGTATTTGTATGAGCCTATTTAGGTAAAAATAAAACATAACATTATTTTTATTTTTTAATAAGTACCATGTGCCTGTTTACTGTAATATGGACGACAAATTTACTGCTAAAATATTTTAAACGTATTTACGTAGATATATAAACATCAGAGCTGTTTAATTGCCAATTGAAAAGCAGCCGTGTTATCTAATATATAAACTAACCTCGGCCGGATGTTGCAATTAAGACGTAAATAGCAATGAATCTTAAAAATCGATATTTATTCTATCTTGCCAATCTCTGTGTCTTCCATCTTGTACTTTGCAATGAATTAATATATTTCAATTCCGTTCATTAAAAGAACTTATTCCGTCTAGGAATACTGTTTAAATGTAGGTATTTCTCCGCTATTTTCCTTACACACTAGCTGCTGCTTATGTAATGAATACAAAATCTCTCTGCGTGCTTTTCAATGAAAAAAGGCATTTGTTTAACAAAATTATTAAGCTATTTGTACGTAAAATATTTCCTTATTCGTCCGCCCAATAAAAATGTGTGCAATGATACAAACGATATTACGATTGTAAGAATGTCGGACGCTACTTACCAGCCAATTAAGCAAAGATACACATACTATAATTTGAGGTAAAACTTTTCAGACTAATTCTAAAACCATATACAACCCACATAATGTTTTTAAATATCACAAAATTTACATTTTATTCTAACGATATATCAAATACTATACTTTTACATTTTTGCAGCTCGGTATAAAAAATTAAGAATCAACGTTTCCAACGGTAACATGAGATTTTAATAAATATATAGAAATAATTATGTTCCACTCTACGCGTAACCACATGTTGATATAATATCAACAATTTTTAATGGTGAAGTTTGCGTCAAATCACATGTGAATAAAAATGGCGCAAAGACAGACCAGTTCATTTCTTTCAATTTTTGTTTTCTGTTTATATTTCTAGAAAAGAACATTATGTTAAAAAGTTGACACTTTTAAGTTACATTTTAATGCTCATCATCGCTACGTATAAAATAAGTATGTAAAAAATGATGACATAATATAACAGTAACGGTTTAAGGTTTTAGTAATCAAGGAAAATTATGATAATTTTCTTATTATGATGCCTTTTTTGTATTTTCTGTGTTTTGTTTATATGGAAGAAAGCGAATATAAAGACATATTTTTAATCTCAGCAACAATTCAGAAAAAAATGTCTTTATAATGTAACCTTTTTTTCTAAGGAAATCAAAAAACGATATTTTATTTTACAACAATGTGTATTAATAAATGTAAATGGAATTGTTTTGAAAACAATCAACTCATGTTTTATTTAAACATTCAACATTTATTATATATATATATATATATATATATATATATATATATATATATATATATATATATATATATATATATATATATAATTAAAAAATATACCAGAGTTCGTGTATTCTCTTCCCCGAGAAATAAATAGAAAGTGAATATTATTCAAGCCAATATAGCAAACTAAGTATTTATTTCATTGTGTAAAGGATAGGTATTTTATTAAAACTTATTTTTCAAATCAATTTCTTAACTTATAAATCACAATGTATACCCACAAAAAGTAACTTGTTATGTCCACCGGTAACATATATATATATATATATATATATATATATATATATATATATATATGTATATATATATATATGTATGTATATATATATATATATATATATATAGTAATATATATATATATATATATAGTAATATATATATATATATAGTAATATATATATATATAGTAATATATATATATATAGTAATATATATATATATATATAGTAATATATATATATAGTAATATATATATATAGTAATATATATATATATATATATATATATATATATATATATATATATATATATATATAAATTAAAAAATATACCAGAGTTCGTGTATTCTCTTCCCCGAGAAATAAATAGAAAGTGAATATTATTCAAGCCAATATAGCAAACTAAGTATTTATTTCATTGTGTAAAGGATAGGTATTTTATTAAAACTTATTTTTAAAATCAATTTCTTAACTTATAAATCACAATGTATACCCACAAAAAGTAACTTGTTATGTCCACCGGTAACATATATATGTATATATATATATATATATATATATATATATATATATATATATATATATATATATATAATACACGCGTCGTTTAAGACCACAGAGTTTTCTCTCTTCGCTATCTTTCTTGTTAATTTCTCGATACGACGAGCGATTCGTCGGTTTTCTGGTGTTAATTGGTGGAGTATGGCACCTAACGTTGTATCGTGGGCCATTCCTCGAGCGCCATACTCCACCAATTAACACCAGAAAACTGACGAATCGCTGGCCGTGTCGAGAAATTAACAGGAAAGATAGCGAATAGAGAAAACTCCGTGGTCTTCAACGACGCGTATATAATAGATGACTTGCTGCCGAAATATACACACACACACACACACATATATATATATATACAGGGTGGGCCAAAACAAGGGTCCTATCTTTAAATTTGAATAACTTAAATTTGAATAACTTCCACAAAATAAAAGTTAAACTCACCAAACTTTATGTGTGTGTAGACTGACCCTTCCGAGATGTTTTGAAATAAACAAAACAAATGTTAGCCGAAAAACACTTCTTAAAACTTACAAAAACTAAAGTATTGTTTTTTACACTGTTTTGAGTTTTTTAAGCAAAAATAATGTTTTCTAAATGAGGGTACGTTCCTTAGGGCTAATACGGCTCATGCTTGCTTCGGAAGGGGTCCTTTACTTATTCTAAAAAAATTTTTTTTTAAATCAATAAATAAAAAAGTTATGAATTTTTAAAAATAGGACCCTTATTTTTGCCCACACTGTATATATATATATATATATATATATATATATATATATATATATATATATATATATATGAGGGAGAGAGAGAAAAATTACCGGTGGATGCAGTATTATTATTTTATTGTGAGTATATGTTATTATTTATAAATTAAGAAATTGATTTAAAAATTAAGTTTTAATCAAATACCTACACTTTAAAGAAGAAAATAAATACCTAGCTTGCTATATTTGCTTGGATAATGTTCCCTTTTGATTGCGGGCTACATCATTAAAATAATGTGTATTTTTCGGAGAAAATAATACACAAACTTTGGGCTATTTTCATAATAGCCTGTAAAATTTGAAACAAAAAATAATTTTTATTTGTATGCTTCCAAGAAGTAAATATTTCGTTAATGAATATCCAATTTTTAAGACCGGTTAAATAAGACATGAATAAAAATGGCGATTGGTAGGTCTATTATAAGTGACATCAGCAAATACTATGGATTAAAAAATGTAAATAGTCTTGATATAATATATCCATTTTTGTTATCCGCTATATTGTAGTAATATAGTAAAATTATTTTATTATTATGAAGACTATTATGTTAAGTTTTTTTTTGTACCAAAAAAATATCAAAACGTCGTTCTAATTTCTATTTTAATTCAGCCATTTTTCCTTTTCATTTTAACCTGATTTTTTATTTTACAACAATATTGAATTTTAAAAATAAATAGTTAACTTGCTATATTTGCTTGGATTGTATTTTCTTCGATTGCAGGATTAATTTTTTCAATAAGTTTTATCTCTCGAAACAGAAAATAAATTTCGTTCATTCTTAAAATTGTCTTTACAATTTGATACAAAGCATTATTTGTGTTTTTGATATATTTCCCAAAATCTTGTAAAGGTTTGTTGAATAAATATCCAATAGTGAAAACCTCCGTTCAAATTCTATTGACGTAAAACGTAAATTAAACATGATAATCAGCTAGTCTAGTCAATCTAGCTGATTTTTTGGCTGAACCTCAAACAAATTGCTAACAAAGGTTTTTAACTTGGATATTGGGCATGAATAACCTCTCTTTCAAATAAAAATCGTTCACCAAAATTAGCCTTGCGGAAAGGGGTCAACGGGCGCCATCTTTAAAGATTGCTGCCGATTCTAGCCTCCCCTCTCTCAGTTCAATATCTGTGAATTCATGAATACAAAATGCCGATTTACCCGTTATGTTTTCCTATTGGTTCCAGGCTTTCCTTATTCGTTAAAAATATTGATTAAAGTGTCTCCCAAATATGTTTCGTTTGTTTTATTCATTTCATTTATGCGGGTGATCTGTCGCAATGGCGGCTCTTGTGTAGCATATCGAAACTCATACAATTTTAACGATATTTTTCTGACGAAATAAAAAAAACATTTTCACAACATTTGTCAAATAATCTTTATCTTTTGGAAAAGAAAATACATGAACTTTGGTTAATTTTATAATTGCCTTTAAAATGCGTAAAATCAGACATCAATAAAGATTGACAATTAGTGGATCTATAAGACATGACGTCAGCAGACGCCACGACTAGTCGAGCAGAACTTTTGTAAATCTGGACGACATATGAAGAATAGCTGTTCTCGTTCCTTTTTGTCCTAGTAGTTTGGCCTTCTCTTATTCGTTGAAATAGTAACCAAAGAATCTCTTTTAAATATTAAAGCAACATTTATGTTTCATTCGTTTTATTCAGTGTATGTTTGCAGGCCTAACCCCTGTCGAAATGGCGGTAGATGTGTACAACATGGACACTCGTACAAATGTATTTGTCGGCCGGGTTACACTGGACGACACTGCAGGCGTGAGTATTGCTGAAATGTCAAGTCCATTATTTAACTCATACGTATCCCAGTTCATTGGCGATTTGCATACCTCGTTGTATTGTTTTTGTTGTATTTTTGTATTTTTTATTATAATATTGTGTTATTGTTCACGCACATTTAAAGAAGCAGATACACACTATTTGAATATGTGGTACTTATACAGATTTGGACCCAAGCTAAGATGCCGAAGCGCTTATCCAATCAGAATGTGAGAATATGAGCAGACGACAAGATAACATTTATATTAATTGAATCGCGATATATATATACATATATATATATATGTATATATATATATATATGTATATATGTATATGTATATGTATATGTATATATATATATATGTATATGTATATATATGTATATGTATATGTATATATATGTATATATATATGTATATATATATGTATATGTATATGTATATATATATGTATATGTATATATATATATGTATATATATATATATGTATATATATATGTATATATATATATATATATATATATATATATATACAATATGTCATTAAAAATGTTTCATATTTTCTATAAATTTTATCTCTTTTTATTGAATAGAAAAAAAGGCAAAGGTGTTGTACAATAATTATAAAAATGTACTCTACTTTTTATTGCGTTACTCGCGAGCAATGACGGGGTCCACAATAATAGATCTTTTACTCCACTTAGCAGAATCATGGGCTTAGTCCGGGTTAAGGTGATTTTTGGAGATATCATTATCCTGGGCGTCTCATAATCGACCTTCACCTCAGTCACTTCCCGGAGACTTTAAATGTAACTGCGACTTTCACGACGATGTCGTCGTCTGCCCTCAGACATATCTTCAAACCATCTAAGCCGCCATTCCCTTATCTTACTTTCGATCGGCACAATGCCGTAGCGCTTTCGGATGTCGTTATTACAGACGTTGTCGAACAGTGTAACTCCCAAGACCCAGTGGAACATGTTAGTTTCCATGATAGCGAATCTCCGCTCCACGTCCGTCGTTGTTGGCAAGCACTTGAAGCTGTACAAAGCAACGGGTCTCACAAGAGTTCGTTAGATCTTCGATTGTAGGCGTTCGTTGATCCCGCGGTCACAGAAGACACGGAAAAGAAGAAATATATTACGATCAGTGAATTTGGGATTTAATGGTAAAAATACAACATTGCTAGCAAAAGAACATTTAATTTTAAGTCATTTAAAAAATAAACAGTTGAAATAAATTTTTAAAGCCTAAAATACAGAACAGGCGAAATAATGCTGTGTGTCAATATCACGAAACCAAATTACAGAGCTTGATGGATAAACGTTTCCAAATTGCTATGACTCCCCATGGAATAAATACAAACTCTCAAAAAACACAGGAAAGACTCAATGAAGCTGGTGCAAAAGTGAACCATTTCATCTCCATGAATGAAAATACCATTATACGATAGAACCCCTGGAAGGACAGGAAAGGGTCCAATAAAGATGAGATATAATTGTATTGTATAGCGGTTCCGATTTCTTCGACGATCATCTGAAGACTCACTCGAAGATCTGAAGACTTTCTGCTAGTCGTTCTACTTCGCTGGTTGTGATCAATCTGGTGTAGATGTTTAACGTGTGTATCTGCGAACGAATCTCTTGTCTTCAATAATATACTACGCGCAAAACATATTCAAGGTACATGCGTTGGGAAGAGATCCAGAAGAGCGCCTTAACTATCGTCTGCTTTTAAGACCTCGCGTTCTTTTACTTCTGTTCTCATCCGCTCTCTAATAAAACTATCAATCGATCACTTGTTATAAAATGATACTTCATGCTATGTGATCACATGGTCTTTTCCACTTCCGTGCTCACGTATTCTCATACATATCGCATTTAAACTAAAATTCAAGTGGCATCCATTTAAATAAAATATTAAATATAAATTACTTAAAACTGTCTTCCATTTGCTGTGAGAATCTTGAAAGGATCACTAAAAGCACACAATAATAAAATATTCAATGACAGCAGTAAAGAAGAAATGAAATTCGAAACAAGTGATAAACCTAACAACAATAACAATGTTAATAACAATTATTGTTATTATTACAACGTAACAAAAACAACTAACCCTGATCGTATTATTAATAATCCAAATAGAAATAACTATGGTAAAAATGGAAAGAAGAATGTATTTGTATAATAATGGCACATTTCCACTTATGAAATTACTGCTTAGTAAAAAGCATAATTTATAAGCCACAATATTTTCCAATTAAACCCCGAATAACAAACAATATAATATAAAAAAACACACTTGATTACAAAAAGATAGTATAATTACAAAACCATGTTTAATAATAGAACCCACAGATATAGTACATCATGATTTAACCACTACTGTGAACTTAAGATAGTCACATATCTAGATGATCCGTATAATTTATGTCTGAGTGAAAAATTAGCAATTTTAAAGTTTAAAGAAGTAAAAAATAATACTTAATCGTAGAAGCGAAATAACCATGAACTGCAGACACAAAATAGTTTCTTTAGGATAAATAAAATGTAAAACAAAATTTAGTGAATCGATAATTTCAGATCAAAATCATTAAATCGCATTTGTTACCGAAAAATGGCGATGGTTGAACAAAAGTAATGGCATCGCAATCCCGGGTGCTATTATAAGGACATACCTTATTCGTGTAATCCACTGGATATAAAATGCACCAAAATCTCTTTTAAAGGGACGTGAATTTATTGGTTGAATGAGACGAGGGATGATTGAGGGGTAATAAATTCGAAGACTTTAATTATTCGAAGTTGAAGTGAGTAAAATTTAACTAAAAGTGTTTGTACAACGTAAATCCATGCATTTAGCTTAATGATTTACCTCGGGAATGAACAACAAACCATTCTCTGTAACTTACTTGCCGTATATATATATATATATATATATATATATATATATATATATATATATATATATATATATATATATATATATATGTATATACAGTTGCTACACTAGTTTGCTAATATTAATATTATTTAAGAGATCATCAATTGTTTACCACTAAAAACTGTTTCGGGAATTTAAGAACAATATATATATATATATATATATATATATATATATATATATATATATATATATATATATATAACGTGATTTTCTGACAAAAAAAGTCCACTGCCATCGGACGATGAAAAGGAGAAAGAATAAAAGGAAAATGCTTTGACAAGAAAATTTTTAATTTTTTAAAGCTCAGATTTTATTTATTTTAACAATACACATTGTTACGTTTTTTCATTGCGAAACAATAGTTTTAAAAAACTGTCTACACACCCCTGCTCATTCAAACTAGCGTAGCCGCGCTAATACAAACAAAACGTGATTTTCTGACAACAAAGTCCATTGCCATCGGACGAGTAAAAGAAAAAAGAAAAAAGAAAAAAAGACAAACACTTTGCTTTGACAAGGAAAATTTTAATTTTCGAAAACACAAATTAAACTAATTTTATTTATTTTAACTATATGCATTGTTATGGGTTTTTATTTTAAGAAGAAATTATATATATATATATATATATATATATATATATATATATATATATATATATATGAGTAGTTAAGACAAATAAATTTATAATATTATTTATTTCAATTCCAAAAATTCAATATCAACAATGATTAAGCGTACGATCGTTTCTAAGACTATTAGGATTTTTTATTTTTTTATTTTTTACTTTTTAATTCCAGTCTATCTCTTCTTAGGCGCATTTTACAAAAGATCGCAAATAGAAGTCACGCAAAAAAACATTTTCTGTTTATTTGAAAGAATATATCGAGTTATTACGGGTAAAAAAGAAAAACACATGTGCATAAATTCATAATACTTCTACTAATAATCATGACAATAATAATAATGATAAAATAAAATAAATAATAACAAAGATATAATAGATTAGAACCCCAAAATTCAATATTAGTGAATAAGTAAATAATAATAATAATAATAATAATAATAATAAGGACACCTGAACAGAGAAACGGAATCTCTGCTGACGGCCGCACAGAACAATGCAATAAGGACAAACTTTATTAAAGCAAAGATAGATAAAACCCAGGAAAACAGCAAATGCCGATTGTGTGGACAAAGAGACGAAACGATAAATCATATAATAAGTGAATGCAGCAAGCTAGCACAAAGGGAATACAAGAACAGACATGACAGCATGGGGAAAGAAGTACACCGGGAAATGTGCAAACAACTGAATTTCGAATATGCAAAAAAACGGTACACACACAAACCAGAAACTGTACTAGAAAACGAAAAACACAAAATCATATGGGATATGAATGTACAAACAGACAAACCCATAACAGCAAGGAGACCGGATATGATAATAATCAACAAGAAAGAAAAATCCTGCAAAATCGTGGACTTTGCCGTCCCAGCAGGCCACAGAGTGAAGATCAAAGAGACGGAAAAGAGAAGCAAATATACTGAACTTGCCAGAGAATTGAAAGGAATATGGAACATGAAGAAAGTCAGTATAACACCAATAATCATAGGAGCACTAGGAACAGTCCCCAAAAACATGGAGAAAAGACTGGGAGAAATAGGAATCAAAGGGATAACTGAGACCATACAAAGGACAGTAATGATCAAAACAGCTACAATCCTGAGAAATGTCCTCGAATGCGGAAACCAACCCACATAAGCAACGAATGGAGAACAAACACATGGAAGCACATGACAGCAGAACCGGGGAAAATACAACCGCACGAGAGAGGCGCAAGCATAGGCTGACGCCACAAAATTATGGACAGAGGGTCGAGGAGGGCAAGCGCAAACCAGACCTCCACTGGAAGAGCGCGGACAGCTCTGGGACCTTGGGAAAGCTTGTTGCCACTCGGGCCCCAGAGGGGACCAATGGCCCTTATCAGCGGGAAATCGCTGGTAGGTGGCTGTTGCGATTACCGCAAGGTCATCAGCGGTGATGAACGAAAAGAGGTGGAGCATACTGGAGGCCTGAGGAGACTTGTTGTCACTCGGACTCCAGGGAATACCACAGGTTGTCGGCAGTGGGTGACCACTGACGATGATCAGTGTGATAACTCCTAGTGAGTAAATAATAATAATAATAATAATAATAATAATACACAATGAAAGACAGTTTTACAAAAAAGTAAACGGAGAAAGAACAATAGAACAATCGGATCCGCCAGAAACAAAACATTTCTGGAGCAAGATATGGGAAAAATGCTCAAGATCATAATAAAAATGCAAATGGCTGCAAAACATGAAAGATAAACTACAAGAAATTGAAGAAAGAACAGAAAAAGAAATTAACGAAGAAACTATTAAGACAACACTAAAGAAAAAGGCCAAACTGGAAAGCGCCAGGCCACGATGGAATACATGCGTACTGGTACAAAATTTCCCGACCCTACATAAAAGGCTAGCACAGAAACTGAGAGGGTGTATCTATAAAACAGACGTACCAGAGTGAATGAGCAAAGGAAGGATAACGCTCATACAAAAAGACACCAAAAAGGGAATTACCCCAAGCAATTACAGACCAATAACATGCTTACCAACAATGTGGAAAATCCTAACGACACAACTGAGAGAGCACATTTACCATTCCCTGAACAGCCGTAGGTTATTCCCCAAGGAACAAAAAGGATGCCGGAAAGGGAAAAGAGAGGCGCATGATATGTTATACATAGATCAAAAGATCCTGAAAAAAGTTAAAAGCAAGAAAAAGAACATATTTATGGCATGGATCAACTACAAGAAAGCCTACGACAGAATCCCTCAAGCATGGATAAAATGTAATGCTTAAAAATGTACAAGATACCCGACAGAATTATTAATCTCCTCAAGAAAGCAATGGGAACATGAAGATTAGAACTGACAGCTGGGGGACAATACTTGATGGAGATCAAAATACAGAGAGGCCTTTTCCAATAAGACTCACTATCACCACTACTGTCTATCATAGCCATGATGCCACTCAACTACATACTGAGGAAATGTGATGCCTGATACAATTTCACAGGCAGAGAACAAAGAATCAACCACTTCATGTACATGGACGACCTGAAACTATTTGCAAAAAGGAACTCGAAAAGCTGATAAATACGACCAGAATCTTCAGCCAGGAAATTAAAATGAAATTGAGAATGGAAAAGTGTCTACTGTTAGAGATTAAAAAGGGAAAGCTGGAGATGACTGAGGGCATGGAACTACCCAACCAAGAGTAGATGAGGGTGCTAGGCGAACAAGACAGCTATAAATATTTTGGAGTTTTGGAAGCAGACAATCAAATCAACAGAAATGAAAGAGAAGATTGGAAAAGAATATCTGAGAACATGAAAGCTCTTAGAAATAAAATTATGCAGCAGAAACCTAATAAAAGGAATAAATACTTGGGCAGTACCACTAATAAATACTCTGGACTATTGATAAGCTGGACAAAAGAAGAACTCAGGCACCTTAACCAGAGGATTAGAAACTTAATGACTATACACAACGCAACGACACAAAAAAAGAGCTGGAGAAATGCTGATTTCCGCAGCAAGAGACACCGTCCAAACAAACAACTCAGGAAGCACCGACACCGGACACAAACAGACAAGAAAGGTGGGAAGAAAAACAATTACATGGGCGTTTCATAAGAATGACAAGAAAAGAGACGCACGAAAATAGTTAGGCATGGCTGAGAAAAGGACACCTGAACAGAGAAACGGAATCCCTGCTGGCGGCTGCACAAAACAATGCGATTAGGACCAACTGCATTAAAGTTAAAATAGATAAACCCCAGGAAAACAGTAAATGCAAATTGTGCGGACAAAGAGACGAAACAATAAATCACATAATAAGTGAATGCCCAAAACTGGCCCAAAAAGAATACAAAAATAGGAATGACTGCGTGAGGAAAGCAGTGCACTGGAAGCTATGCAAACAAATGCATTTCGAACACTCGGACAAATGGTACCAACATAAACCAGAGACAGTAGTCGAAAACGAAAAACACAAAATCCTCTGAGATATGGAGGTACACACAGATAAACTCATAAAGCAAGGAGACCAATTGTCATAATAGTCAACAAGAATAAAATCGCCAAATCGTAAATTTGGCCGTCCCAGCTGACCACAGGGTGAAGACCAAGTAGACAGAACAACGAAGCAAATACACGGAACTTGCCAGAGAATTGAAGGGGAAGTCGAGTATGAAGAAAGTAAATATAATACCAATGATCGTAGGAGCACTAGGAACAGTTCCAAAGAACCTGTAAAAAAGACTGGGAGAAATTGGAATCAAAGGGAAGACTGAGATTATACAGCGGACGGCAATGATAAAAACAGCTGACATCTTAAGGAATATGCTTGAATGCGGAAACCTTTCAACATAAGCTACGAAGACTAACCAATCCTATGCAAGGTGCAATAGGAAGAAAACAAAATCACAGAAAGAGCACCACAAAAACTCAAGGAACAGAAACTGCAAAAAATTTCATAAACTACTCCCCTCACCAAAAAAAAGTGATGGCACCATCCCTGGCTGATACCACACAAAACAGTCGTGAAGGGTCAAGAAGGATGGAAAGACCGAGGAGGGATAGCACTATCCAGACTTCTGTTGGAAGAGAGCGGAGAGCATTGGGACATTGGGAAGGCTTATTGCTATCCAAATCCCAGAAAATACCAATGGTAGTTACCAATGAGAAATCGATAATAAGCGTCTGTTGTGATAACGCAAATTCATTTGCAGTAGTTATCAAAAGAGGTGGAGAGCACTGGAAATCTGGGGAGATTTGTGGCCACTTAGACTCCAGAGAACACCACCGGTGATTATCAGTAAGCAATCACTCATTACTGCCTGTGTGAGAACTCCTTGTGAGTACATAATAATAATAATAATAATAATAATAATAATAATAATAATAATAATAATAATAATAATAATAATAATAATAATCCATAATTGTACCTAGAACAATAATTGGAGAGGAAAAATGTTCAATATAAAAAATAACAACGAAGGAAACAAATACAAAAATCACAAACGCGATCACACATCAAAGATAGTTACAAAAAGATTTACATAATAAGCATTTTTTTCTTTATTGTCATTGTTCATACAACAATGCCAATAAAACAAAAAATAATAAGTTTTACTGGATAAAGCATCCATTTTACTATCGAAAAACGAAAACATTGTAACTTTAATTAAATGCTTTAATCGTTGGCGGACATTTCTTAAATGATGTTATGGATTGTTCACATTGTAAGTGTCACACCTATTTTAAGCAGACGTAAATCTATACGACTTCGCCATCTTCTTTTGTTGTTCATTCAGGCATCCTAGTACTGGAGAAACATCTATTTAACTACCGAAAAATCTAGACAATGTAAAGTTTATTACTTGCAGTAATCGCTGGCAGCCATTTATTAAGAAATGATATGTGTTTTGTACGTTTTCATTGTCACAACTTCTATTTCTATACGACTAATTGGTTTGTACCGTGAAAAGTACATTGCAAATTGAGATGTTGCAAAAAAAAAAGAGAAACAAAATATTCAGGGATATGTACTTGTTATCGGAAAATTATTTTCAACATTTAACGATGTATTCCGCCTTCGTTGTGCTAACATATCAGAAAAGTCCCAATCAGTTATTTTCCATCCAGATATCGGATTTTTTAAAATTTTATTATATTTAATGTCAGATTCCTCTTTGATTCGGATTTGTCACGGTGAGCTCGGTCAAACACAACCGAGTGTTATAATGAAAATAAGAAAATGCCGACGTTTTTTTTTTTTAACAGTGAACAAACGACCCCCCTGCATTTTGTAACATGACCGAAACACAATAAATAATATAAAATATTAGTAATTACATTTTTTTTTTTAATCATCACGTGTTGCCTCGGTTTCTGCCAATCATAAGAACAGTTTGTAAATTCCTACGAATTTTTTGTTTAAAATTGGCTTACAACATGATTAATAAAAAGAAATTGCGAAGTGAAGTAAATATTAAATAAAATGTATCGGACATTTTAACAAGATGTCCGTATTTAATTTTAAGCGTTGCCTGGTTGTATCGTTATTCGAATAGTGGCTTCTTATTTAAAAATATATCAATAAATTAATTTGTTTTATTTGTAAAACTAAAATTTACTAAATACGATATATACATTGTCAGTAATAGATAACTCGATACAAACTTGTAATAAAACTGTAATTGATTATGTTGAGGTCATATAGTATTAATCTATGCATATGAAAGTATTGGCTATGAAGTTTCGAATCGACAGTTTAAAAGCATCAAAATTTTCGAATTTCGTTCGCTCACAGAGAAAATACCAGTTTTTAATGCATATGATGCTCACTCTTTTTAATTGTACGTTAATGCATTATTGTAAGATGGACGGTAAATGTATATATTAATAACAGCCAGACGCTGCTGTGAGATTTTTAGTTTATTATATTCAATGACAGATTCACTTCCGGTTTCGTTTGGTCACGATGAGCTAATGCAAACGGATATTATGATAAAAATAAGTAATGCCGATTTTTTTAAAACACTGAAGTAATTGGAGTAACAATGAAATGCCCCTCGAATTGCGAACAACCAAATATAAATAGACAGAGTTGAAAGAATTAATAAATATCTCAATTTATAAACGTAATTATTAGTCTGACTATTATATGCTTGGGTTTGACTGTTCGCAATCCACGTGCATTGTTATTTGACTCCGCTTTTATTATTTCTATCAAAGAATGATAAAGAAATTGTGAATACGTAAGCTTATATATAATAATTGCTTGCATTTAATTGGTAAAACGTAGTCTCAATGCAAATAAAGTAATAGATATGAATAAATATTTACTCAGCTAATCCAGACACCATTTTGAAATTTCCATTTGTACCAAATTGTGAATCTCTGTAATTATTTTCATTACTGAAAGAATTATCAGGGCGGCTAGAATATGTAATCGATGGAATCGATTGGAATTTAATTTTTATCTAATTTCTACTCAGTAAATATAGCGTAAAGTTCACACAAAAGTTATTACAAATTTTACAAACAAAATAACCGAACAATAAAATGACTACTTCTCTTAATATAGAAAGCTTATTCACTAATGTACTTGTAAAAGAAACAATTGATATAATTTTAAATTTATATATATATATATATATATATATATATATATATATATATATATATATATATATATATTAATTCATGTGTTAATCTACTTAAAATTAATAAAAATACTAAAAAATGTCTATTAATTTGCACTACTGAAGTACCTTTTCATGGCTTCAAAGGAAGCATTTACCCTCAAATTGACGGAGTTTTGATGGGCTCAGTACTGAAGCCGGCTTTAAATGAAAACAAAATATTTAATAACACTAAAAAACCCTCTATTTACGTACGCTATATGGATGATTTTCTTATTTTAGCCGACAATACTGACCAAATACACATACTACAGAACTTTTTGCAACAGAAAGAAACAC
>OY744533.1:58757411-58779911 GCA_963556195.1 Sepiola atlantica | reverse complement strand
CACATGCATTTGTTTCTATACTTGAAAAACGTTAATGCCACTCATTGACATCGGGGCGAATTGTTTTAATCAGAGAAAAGTGAGTTTTCAAATAAATGAATGGATGTTTCTTGTTGCTTGTTGCATCCCCCTTTCTCTCTATCTCTCTATCTCTCTTTCTCTTTCACACTCCAGCTATAGGGTAAAATATTATTTACAGCGTGTGATATTCTCTTTTGTTCATTCCAATCTTATTATGTATTCCTTCTTTATTATCCGCGACTCTTAATAAGAGCGAGAGGTACTTGGATAAGTATATTTCATTTTGAAAAGAAGGTAGAACATAATCATGGGGTCTTCGTTCACGCTTGACACCTATTATTTTATTTATAACTTTCAATTTCTTGAAATTTAAAGATTTAGAGTAGAAATGTTAATAAAACGGTCATGAATGAAATACACATGAATTTATTTACGAATGAAATGAATATTGATGTATTTATGAATTGATACACATTATGTATTTATGAATGACATGAAGATTTATGTATTTATAAATTAATACACATTATGTATTTACAAATGAAATGAATATTTATGTAATTAAAAATTAATACACATTATGTATTTATAAATGACATGAATATTTATGTATTTATTAATTAATACACATGTATGTATTTACGAATGAAATGAATATTTATGTATTTATGAATTAATACACATGTATGTATTTATGAATGAAGTGAATTTTTATGTATTTATGAATGAATACACATGTATGTATTTATGAATGAAGTGAATATTTATGTATTTATGAATTAATACACATGTATGTATTTATGAATGAAATGAATTTTTATGCATTTATGAATTAATACACATGTATTTATGAATGAAGTGAATATTTTGTGAATTTATAAATTAGTACACATGTATGTATTTACGAATAAAATGAATATTTATGTATTCATGAATTAATACACATGTATGTATTTACGAATGAAATTAATATTATGTATTTATCCATAAATACACATGTATGTATTTACTAATGAAATGAATATTTATGTATTTATGAATTAATTCACATGTATGTATTTACGTATGAGATGAATATTCATGCATTTATGAATTAATACACATGTATTTATTTAGGAATGAAGTGAATTTTCATGCATTTATTAATTAAAACACATGTATGTATTTATGAATAAAACGAATATTGATGTATTTATGAATTAATTTATACACATGTATTTACGAATGAAATGAATATTTATGTATTTATGTATTAATACACATGTATGTATTAATGAATGAAGTAAATATTTATGCATTTATGAATTAATACACAAGTATGTATTTACGAATTAAATGAATATTTATGTATTTATGAATTAATTAACAAGTATGTATTCATGAATAAAGTGAATTTTTATGCATTTACGAATTAATACACACGTATAGATTTATGAATGAAGTGAGTATTTATGTATTTATGAATTAATACACATTATGTATTTATGAATTAATACACATGTATGTATGTACGAATGAAGTGAATATTTATGTATTCATGAATTAATACACGTGTATGTATTTACGAATTAAATTAATATTTATGTATTTATGAATTAATACACATGTATGTATTTATGAATGAAGTGAATTTTTATGTATTTATGAATTAGTACACATGTATGTATTTACGAATGAAATGAATATATATGTATTTATGAAATAATACACATGTATATGTTTACGAATGAAATTAATATTTATGTATTTATGAATTGATAGACATGTATGTATTTATGAATTAAGTGTAGTTTTATGCATTTATGAATTAATACACATGTATGTATTTATGAATGAAGTGAATATTTATGTATTTATGAATTAATACACATGTATGCATTAATGAATTAAGTGAATTTTTATGCATTCATGAATTAATACACATGTATTTATGAATGTTGTGAATATTTTGTGTATTTATGAATTAGTACACATGTATGTATTTACAAATTAAATGAATATTTAGGTATTTATGAATTAATACACATGTATGTATTCATGAATGAAGTGAATATTTATGTATTTATGAATTTGTACATATGTTTGTTTTTATGAATAGAGTGAATTATGATGCATTTATGAATTAATACACACGTATGTATTCATGAATGAAGTGAATATTTATGTATTTATGAATTGATACACATGTATGTATTTACAAATTAAATGAATATTTATGTATTTATGAATTAATACACATGTATGTATTTACTAATGACATGAATATAGATGTATTTGTGAATTAATTCACATGTATGTATTTACGAATGAAATGAATATTCATGCATTTATGAATTAATACACATGTATGTATGTACGAATGAAGTGAATATTTATGCATTTATGAATTAATACACATGTATGTATTTATGAATGAAATGAATATTTATGTATTGATGAATTAATACACATGTATGTATTTACGAATGAAATAAAATGTTCTGTATTAATGAATTAATACACATGTATTTATTCATGAATGAAGTGCATTTTAATTAATTTAGAATTAATACACATGTTTGTATTCATGAATGAAGTGAATATTTTGTGTATTTATGAATTAGTACACATGTATGTATTTACAAATAAAATGAATATTGATGTATTTATGAATTAATACACATGTATGTATTTACTAATGACATGAATATTTATGTATTAATCAATTAATACACATCTATGAATTTATGAATGATGTGAATATGTATGTATTTATGAATTAGTACACATGTATGTATTTACGAATGAAATTAATGTTTATGTATTCATGAATTAATACACATATATGTATTTACGAATGAAATGAATATGTATGTATTTATAAATTAAGTAAATATTTATGCTCAAATGAATTAATACACACGTATGTATTTATGAATGAAGTGAATTTTGTGTGTATTTATAGATTAGTACACATGTATGTATTTACAAATGAAATGAATATTTATGTATTCATGAATTAATACACATGTATGTCTTTACTAATGAGATGAATATTTATGTAGTTATAAATTAATTTACATGTATGTATTTACGAATGAAAAAAATATTCATGAATTTATGAATGAATACACATGTATGTATTTCTAATGAAATGAATATTTATGTATCGATGAATTAATACACATGTATGTATTTACGAATGAAATGAGTATTTATGTATTAAAGAATTAATACACATGTATTTATTCATAAATGAAGTGAATTTTTATGCATTTAGAATTAATACACAAGTATGTATTCTATGAATGAAGTGAATACTTATGTCTTTATGTATTAATACATATGTATTTATTCATGAATGAAGTGAATTATTATGCATTTATGTATTAATACACATGTAAGTATTCATGAATGAAGTGAATATTTAAGTATTTATCAATTAGTACACATGTATGTATTTACGAATGAAATGAATTTTTATGTATTTACGAATTAATACACATGTATACATTTACGAATGAACTGAATTGTTATGTATTTATTAATTAATACACATCATGTATTTATGAATGACATGTATATTTATGTATTCATGAATTAATACACATATATGTATTTACGAATGAAATGAATATGTATATATTTATGAATGAAGTAGATATTTATTCATTTATGAATTAATACGCACGTATGTATTTATGAATGAAGTGAATTTTTATGCATTTAAGAATTGATACACATGTATGTATTTACGAATGAAATGAATATTTATGTATTTAGGAATTAATACACATGTATGTATATAGGAATGAACGGCATTTTTATGTATTTATGGATTAGTACACATGTATCGATTTACGAATGAAATAAATAATTATGTATTTCTGAATTAATACACATCATGTATTTATAAATGACATAAATAGTTATGTATTTATGAATTAATCCACATATATGTATTTACGAATGAAATTAATATTTATGTATTCATAAATTAATACACATTATGTATTTATGAATAGTAAGAGATTTTATGCATTCATAAATTCATACACATGTATGTATTCATGAATGAAGTCAAAATGTATGTATTTATGAATTAATACACATGTTTGTATTAATGAATGAAGCGGATATTTATGTATTTATGAATTAATACACATGTATATATTTATGAATGAAATGAATTTTTATGTATTCTGGTATAAATACATATGTATGTATTTATGAATTAAGTGAATATGTATGTATTAATGAATTAGTACTAATGTATGTATTTACGAATGAAATTAATATTTATGTATTTATGAATTAATACACATGTATGTATTTATGTATGAAACGAATGTTTATGCATTTATTAATTAATACACGTGTATATATTTATGAATGAAGTGAATATGTATGTATTTATGAATTAATACACATGTATGTATTCATGAATAAAGTGAATTTTTATGCATTTATGAATTAATACACATGTATGTATTTATGAATGAAGTGAATATTTATGTATTTATGAATTAATACACATGTATGTATTTACGAATGAAATGAATATTAATGTATTTATGAATTAATACACATGTATGTATTAATGAATGAAGAAAATGTTTATGCATTCATGAATTAATTCACATGTATGTATTTACGAATTAAATGAATATTTATGTATTTACGAATTAATACACATGTATATATTCATGAATAAAGGTAATTTCTATGCATTTACGAATTAATACACATGTATGGATTTATGAGTAAAGTGAATATTTATGTATTTATTAATTAATACACATTATGTATTAATGAATTAATACACATGTATGTATGTACGAATGAAGTTTATATTTATGTATTTATTAATTAATACACGTGTATTTATTTACGAATGAAATAGATATTTATGTATTTAGTAATTAATACACATGTATGTATTTACGAATGAAATTGATATGTATGTATTTAATAATTAATCCACATGTATGTATTTATGAATGAAAATAATTTTTATGTATTTATGAACTAGAACACATGTATGTATTTCCGAATGAAATTAATATTTATGTATTTATTAATTAATACACATTATGTATTTAATAATGAGATGCATATTTATATACTTATTAATTAATACACATGTATTTATTTACGAATGAAATAAATATTTATGTATTTATTTCTTAATACACATGTATGTATTCATGAATGAAGTGAATTTGTTATGCATTTATGAATTAATACACATGTATATTCATGAAGGAAGTGAATATTTATGTATTTATGAATTAATACATATGTAAGTATTCATGAATGAAGTGAATATTTATATATTCATGAATTAATACACATGTATGTATTTATTAATGAAGTGAATATTTATGTATTCAGGAATTAATACACATGTATGTATTTATGAATGAAGTGAATTTTTAAGCATTTTTGAATATATAAACATGTATGTATTTATGAATTAAATGAATATTTATGTATTTATGAATTAATACACATGTATGTATTTATGAATGAAGTGAATATTTATGTATTTATGAATTAATACACATGTATGTATTTATGAATGAAGTGAATATTTATATATTCATAAATTAATACACATGTATGTATTTATGAATGAAGTGAATATTTATATATTCATAAATTAATACACATGTATGTATTCATGAATGAAGTTAATATTTATGTATTTATGAATTAGTACACATGTATGTATTTATGAATGAAGTGAATATTTATGTATTTATTAATTAGTACACGTGTACGTATTTATGAATGAAGTAAATATTTGTGACCGTTTAATTAAATAGGCATCCATATATTTATGAATTAAATAGACATGTACGTATTTATGAATGGAGTAAGCATTCCTGTATCCATGATATTATACATATATGTGTGTATGAATGAAATTGACATTTATGTATATACTAGCCGGTTTCGCCCGATCCTATCGCTTCGCAATATTCCTCTTATTTACTATCAATGAAACGAAACTAATCGATAAGACAAACTAATTGATAAGACGACAAATCTAACTGATTAGAAAAACCATTAAGTTGAAAATAGAAATAATAAAATTAATTAAATAAAAAAATGAAAGTGCTTAACTTCAATGAAAAGTCACTCAACTAATTGAGATATTTATGTTATTTTATTCTCTTTACAACCACGTAAATATTTTTTTTTAATTTTTTAAAATTAAACGAAATCTCTAATGAAGATGACATATTTCGTTTTTAAAATGCATTGTTTACAATCAGCGAACTTGGAACGTATTTTCTAAACATTTCAAAGCTGAATATAAATATTTTCCCAACTTTTAACAAGGAAATAAAATATTAGTTCGTTTTCTACTTGAAATATTTTTCCTCTCTCTTTCTCCCTCCTCACGAACATACGTAACTTCAAGTTAAGATGGCGTTCCATTATCTTAAATTTCAACGAAGGAAGAGGATTTTTTTTATTGTTGATTGACAGTTAGACTCGTGTTTTACAACGATTTTTTTTCCTCTCTCCTCTGCCTATTCCCTTCTTTCTTAACTTTTATTATATAGATTGTTGTTATTATTCTTTGCTGTATTAGTAGTAGTAGTAGTAGTAGTAGTAGTAGTTGTAGTAGTGGGTGTAGTAGTATAAGTCCGTAACAGAAACATTAAACGTCAATTCTGCACTAAAACAGAACGTAATTATTTTTTTTTATAACATGTTTCAGCGTATATAATCAACAGAAAAAAAGTAGACGCTCCCTTAAATCTAAAGATACCTTTTTAATTTACTTATTTTCGCAGCCAAATTTTCTAGCTTTCTTACATATACTCGCCTAACCCTGGTCGAATCCTATGTTTATTCAATGAAAAATGCCAGTATACTGAAATCATATGCCCTTAATAGGGTTAAGATGAAAATTCATATACACTAAATGTACAAAAGCAAGGAAATTCCCAAATTTTTACACTTTTATTGTCATTAAGGGTATGACTACATATCAACCAAACCATTTCATTATCACATCACTACAGTATAAATCTCTATGCATGAATGGAGGAAGTGTGTGAGGTGCGCTGAAGAAAAAATTGCTACCAGTAAAATACATAGCCCTGTTGTGCTCGCATACCCTTAATATCAATAAAAGTGTAAAAATTTGAGAATTCCCTTGCTTTTGTACATTTAGTGTTTATGAATTTTCATCTTAACCCTATTAAGGGCATATGATTTCAGTATACTGGCATTTTTCATGGAATGTCACTACTTTTGTAACGGCTATGCCTCAATACAATGGTCATTTTTAAGGTTTTTTTTGAATTTTCTGGAAAACTAAGGTATATGGTAAACTGAAATTAAAATGCCATCAACTAGACCTTAGAACCTCTATCTCTGCCAAAAATCAGCTAAATCCATCAAATAGTTGATGAGATACAGGGTGGCACATACGTACGTACGCACGTACACACGAATAACACAAAATCATGCCTGACCTGTCTGGATCTCTGGGTTGCCTTGACTAATGATGCTGAAATTATACACACTTATAGAACCTATCAATAAAAATGTTGTGCAAAGTTTTAACTAATTTGGTTTATTAGTTTTTGAGTTATGATTGATCAAAGAAATGAGATTTCCAGCATAGGCCGTTTTTGAAGTCTATTAAGGGATAGAGCGCTATCGCGCCTCCCTTGATTTTGGGGTAATCTTTTCTACTCTAATAATATTTAGTTTTAATAGAGATATCGTACTTATTATTATTATTAATAGTAGTAGTAGGAGGAGGAGGAGGAATAGTAGGGGGTTAGTAGTAGTAGTAGTAGTAGTAGTAGTAGTAGTAGTAGTAGTAGTAGTAGTAGTAACAGTTAAAAACCAATTACCCCTCTAAAAACAGGACATAATCAGTTTGCTTATAGATGTTTCAGCGTATATTTTAAACATACTACTAATAATACTTAATACTACTAATACTACTAATAATTCTATTAATACTACTGCTACTAATAATGCTACTAATACTACTTCTACTAATAATTCTATTAATGATACTGCTAATTGTTGTGTCTATATTAAAAAGTGATAGAAATTATCTCCTTTCTTTTTATTATTAAACCTCACCTTGTTTGCTCGCATACGTGATTATTCTTTTTTTGTGTGTTTTTTTTAATTATCATCAGTTATTATTAAGATTTAACCTCCCATTGTGTACGTATGAAACATTAAATTAACATACATGATTAGAAGCGCACCGGGCACACATACATTCACTTTTAAGATATAGATGAATGAAAAAGCACATGAAAAAAACACATGTGATTATGTGTTTATGTATGTAACAAACATATCCTCATCGTCATCGTCATCGTCATCATCATCATCATCATCTGTTCCGTGGTCTGGATGACCGTTGGGCGCCAAAGATGACCTGACAACCAGCTTTCTCCAACCCTCCCAATTTTCTGCCTTCTGATCAAAGTGTAGTATCTGTTCCGATGGATACTGCACCCCATAGACTGGTATTGTCTTGGCCTTCGGGGCTTGATTTACTCCGGTCTATGGGTCTGTCCTGTGCAGTTCTAGGGGGTCCACCCTCCCAGGCTTCGCCTCCCCTCTTTGGGGAGGAGTTTATTGCTTACTGCCTGAGGCGCCCCTACCGGGGAATGCCGACGGGGCTGCCCAGACAATTTTTAAACCCCACTTTCCCGACCCGACCTTGGGTCACATCTTACTTTTGGGAATAAGATAAAAATTGGCCTTGTGCCTAACTCCTGGCGATGAGTAAATCAATACTTAGCGCCAGTTCTTTCTACTCTCGAATGTTGTCCTCTCATCTTTCTCCCCTTGTCTTCCCTTCCTTCTTTCCCTCTCTACAGTTCCTTGCAGGATTGTCTTTTCGTAATCTGACGATCGTGTGACATGGCCGTACCACTTATTTTTCCTCCTTTTAACAGTGGTCAGTAGATACTCATATAGACTCAAATAGACATTTATGTACCTATAAATTACTACACGTTTACGTTTTTATGAATGAAATAAGCATTTATGTATTTATGAATGAAATGAACAGTTTTCTGCGTGTGCGATGCATGTATTTATAAAACAGCATGAGAGAATGCGGGAAAGCAGCTCGTTATATAATGACTCTTCTAGTTGAAGCATATTCTGTAATTTCCGATTCTGAGCCCTCGCTTTTAAATGAAATGTAAAAAATGGTTTTCTAAAATTTTAAAAGAGAATTTTGAACGCAGAACTATAAAATAAAGAGGGGTTTTCCCCACTAAATTGACGGCAAATTAAAATGCTCTATTAGGTATAAGAATACCGACCACGAAATGTAAGGTTAAAATTGAACAATGTTATATTCAAGCAAATTTTGGATCATCTATAGAAGATACCCGCTAACAAAATACCCCCCCCAAAAAAAAACCCAAACAAAATGCGGGTTGTATTAAAATCAAGTTTTATTAATTACTTATAAGGCTAGAATCCATACAGGTCGTTGAGTTTCCTATACATTTCTGCCTCTAGATAAACTGTGCATCATTCCGCGATGCGTTCTATCGTAGCGTTTATTCTGCATTTTTACGGTGAGAAAAAAGGGTTTCATCGGTCTCAACGTTGAAGCCTGGAAACTAACCTTCACTCTAACTCTACGCATGTCTAGACAGGACCAAAAAAGTAGGTCAAGTGCTTGTGCGCGCACTGTGCATGACTGGCGGGGCTATGTTTTTCAAAACTAATGATTCCATTAGTGCCGGGACTCTTCGCCAAAAGATCCCATATTTTTTTTATATTAAAAGTTATGAGTTGTTTTGAAGGGCGTCTTTAGATATGCCTTCCGATTTCTGTATAGGGCTTTGTCTGTATGTCGATTAGGTATCAGTCTGGAATAGAATTGTCATCGCTGAACGCGGAGATGGAATGGACGCATCTTAACAATCGAACCCGTCTTCTTCCCTGTTCGTTCCAGTATGTCGGCTTTCCTTATTCGTTGAAATATTGATTGATGCATCTCTTTTAAATATCGAGTTATTTTTTCTTCCTTTGATTCAGTTCATGTCTGGCCTGTCTGCAAGCCTCACACCTGTCTAAATGGCGGCACATGTGTACAATATGGAAGGCTGTGCATGTGCTATTGTCCGTGGGGTTACAGTGGACCGATATGCCAATGGCATATTAAGCGTAAGTATTATTTCAAGCTCAATTACATTATTTTAATTAATAGCGGGGCCCGTGAAAATTCCACGGTGTTTTCTACATGAATCTGTACGATTTACTGTTAATAATAAAATCCCTTTTGAAATAATGGATGTCTGCCAGGGTCAATACTGTTAAGAAAATATTACCCTTTTTTCTTCCGTAAAAATAGTTATCATTGTCAGCTAAATATTCTTTAAATAAATAAAACGGGTATGCTTGTTGATTCTTTTTTTTAATTATTTATTTATTTATTTAAAATTGTAGCAATTAAATTTTTAACAAAAATAATTTCTCTATCTTATTACAGTAACAATAGTTGTCAGCTCAATAGTCGTCAAATCTATAAAACGAATTTCACTTCCTATTTATTTTGAATCTTTTTTTAAATTATTTATTTATTTATTTAAAATTGTAGCAATTAAATTTTTAACAAAACTAATTTCTCTATCTTATTACAGTAACAATAATTGTCAGCTCAATAGTCGTCAAATCTATAAAACGAATTTCACTTCCTATTTATTTTGAATTTTTTTTAAATTATTTATTTATTTATTTAAAATTGTAGCAATTAAATTTTTAACAAAACTAATTTCTCTATCTTATTACAGTAACAATAGTTGTCAGATTTGACATCTATAAAACGAATTTTTTTTAAATTATTTATTTATTTATTTATTTATTTAAAATTGTAGCAATTAAATTTTTAACAAAACTAATTTCTCTATCTTATTACAGTAACAATAGATGTCAGATTTGACATCTATAAAACGAATTTCACTTCCTATTTATTGTGAATTTTTTTTTTTTCTTTGCTAGTCGATATAATTTGATTTTGGAACAATTCATTTTAAAATGGGTAAAGTCGGATTTTATTTACCTTAGCAATCTTAGAGTTATTACCAATAACTACTTTACTGATCGGACGATCTCATTTGTTATGTGTATGAAAGATGATCATATACATATTATACAGATATTTATTGTAATCCCTTGGAACGTTGAATAATACAAGCTTGCTTCGTTGTATTGTTGTATTGTCGTATAGTTTTACAGGTATTTTGTTCACGCTCAATTACAGGAGCCGATACACTCTATCGCAATACGTAATTAAATATGTTTGTAATATAGTAATTTCTTATTGAAAAGAAAACAAAAATGGCGAAAAAGTAAAGATCAATGATAGTGTATTATTTGATTATTGAAAAATTAACATTTTAAAAACTTGTAAATGTGTCTCTCATGAATCTCGCAAAACTACAATTGTCATAAATATTTAGTTAATTATTCTTCAACTCTGCCTCATCCGCCATATTTACCGGACCTCTCGCCCACTGATTATCACTTTTTCAAGCATCTTGACAACTTCCTGCGCGAGAAATGCTTCAAAAGCCGAGATGATGCCGAATCGGCCTTCAATGACTTCATCGCTTCCAGAACTCCGGAGTTTTATGATAATGGAATAAGTAAACTTGTTTTTCGTTGGCAAAAATGTGTTGATTCTAATGGTTCTTATTTTGATTAATAAAGTTTGGTATAAAAGATGTTATGGTCTTTTGAAGTTGAACGTCAAAAAACGCCATTGTTTTTGCACCAACCCAATATTAATTTTTTAGCCTTTATCTCAGACAATAGATGATTGGTCAAAGGGTAGAAGAGTGTAATATAGTATTTTCTCATTGAAAAGTAAACAAAAATGGTGAAAAAGTAAAGGTCAATCATGGCGTCTTATTTGATTATTGAAAACTTAACATTTAAAAAACTTGTAAATTTTGTTACTCAAAAATCTTGCAAGACTACTATTTTCATAAATATTAAACTGCGTTAAAAAAGTAAAATATTTACTTTTTAGTTTTTATCTCAGACAATAGATGATTGGTCAAAGGGTAGAAGAGTGGACTTGTAGATAGATGTATATCAAGCGACTATGCGATCATATAATTGGTGTTTGCGCTAAAGCCTCGCCCATAAGCAATGAAAAAGATTATATTTTAATTAATTCTAAAGTGTTTTTCCGGATGGTTTGTTGAGGTAAAAGTCAAGAAGACAATGTTATTTCTATTTTGAAATGAAGTAACCTGTACATGTTGACATTAACATGGATGCTAAATAAACTGCTTAAATTATCTGCTATAAATTTATTCAAATATATTCATACATATATGTAAAAGTCAAAGCGATTTCATTTCCCAGTGCGAAAATTACACAGGAACAACATCCGTGTTATATGTAAAATCATTTCATAAATCACCTTAACGAATCTTGTAAATATCGTATTTCATAAATCTCACAAAACTTCAATTTTCATAAATATTTTGATGAATTATTCTTCAAGTGAACTGCTCTAAAATTGTAAAATATCAGTTTGATAAACACTAAAAATATCTTTTAATCCAAAATAATACATGATTTGTTAAAGATTAGGAGAATAATAAATAATTTATTTCATGAATCACCTCAAAGAATTTTGTTTGAATTATTTGGTCAATTTAGTTAATAAAATCGGTGCTTTTTAGGAAGAGGTATTGAGAGATTTGCAGTCGTGGCGTAAGTAGTTCGGACTAGGAACGGAGAAAGCCGAACCAAGTTCCGATGCTTCTACACAATACGAACCGAACTAAACCGACTTTAACCGAACTAAACCTATAACTTAAGTTAGGTTTTGTTTTGGGTTAGGCTAGGGTTATTTTAGGATTGGGTTAGGATTAATTTGGAGTTAAGTTAGGGGTAGGGTTTTAAAAAAACGGTTCGGTTGGTATTGTTTAGAAGTACCGAAACAACATTACAAAATACACTTAAACACAAGATAAAATCAACAGTTTCTTTCGTAAAATAACTTATTCACAAAGAAAAACGCTAATAATACATTCAGCTTGTTCGGTAAAGTTCGTTAACGTTCGCCAGTCTCGGAAATCTTTGGTGAAACTCGAAATTAATGACACAAGTACTGAATTTTTCTTGGATACCTGTTCCTCAAAAGTATAAACAAAATTGTTCACAATTTAATTGTTTAAAGACAAAATATCATGGCGTAAATTGAACGAAAAATGATAACTATATAAGTGTATGGATTAATAACTCACTTATCTGAACAGTTAAATTGTGAATTTTCTTTCTTCCATGCGGACAATATCTCTTATGTATGAATTATGAAATCAAACAATAACTTTATCAAAGATAGGTGATATTTACGTGTTTTTATTTTTTAGCAAAATATTAGTAATCTATTAGTTAATCCATTTATCTTTCAAATGTGTTAATCAATCAGGTTGAGAAACTTTCTCGAATTCTCCAGATGGCAGAGTTTTCTACAAGGTGGTCAGCGTGAGTGTCATGAGGTGTTCGCACACTATGCCAGATTTGCAGGACACACCTCCTTTCTAACAGTGTGACGAACGATACAATATGCGCTTATATTTTTTCGAAGCGCTCATTTGAAGCTTTCGATAGCTGATAGCGTTCATGTGCGTCACTACTTATACATATATTACGGTTTTCCGCTCACTGAATCAAGGCGCCTTTCCGGTTGATTATTCAGGGTGATCCCCTCCGAAGCTGCCACATTATCTCTAGCGAATCATCATTTTTTCGATGATCGCATCAGGGATTAAAACTACGCGTAAAGGATATATTTTTTTCGAGATTAGACTCTTCTAAGCCCGCAGTATTCAATATGTTCCAATGTACATATAAGATAGCATTTTGGAACAATGTTAATCTTTTATAACACATTGATTAAAAAATGAAATACTAACTTATCAATATTTTTCTTCCAGCCAGTTACTGCTCTCCATACTATTGCCAAAATGGAGGTATATGCCTGATTTTACCATATGGCAGAAAAATATGTATATGTCCACCAATGTTCTACGGGCGCTATTGTCAATATGGTGAGTTCTGATGCTGCTGCTGCTGCTGCTGCTTATTTATATGACTACTAGCTTAAGTACCCGAAACGTCTTTTTCTTCTACACGTCGTCTCAATTGGACTCAACCAGTAAATGTTTTATTAGAATAAAAACAAATTATAAATTACGTTTTGTCACGAAATAAATCAAATATATCTGTTTCATGAGATTTTACTTATTCTAGTACATGCTTATATATTAGTATGTACAAGATTCACTCTAGAACAATTAAGTGGTCATTATTAATTTTGAAACACAGCTACGCGTAAGTGTGAGTAATGTGGGGTATATTAGTTTAATTTAGTTCTTTGCTAAAACCCTTCGTGAAAATGGAGCTGTCCAGAACAAAGTTTTACATCATCGGTATTAACGAAATATGAATCAAAAGAGAAGAATGAACAACCCTACAACACACTTAGCCATAACTTATACTACACAGGTGGAGACACCTCTCACTGTAGCGTTGGTTTTGTGACACGAAAGAAAATATCAGGCAACGTTACCAACTTCAAAAGCAAGTCTGATAAAGTAACCCTAACCCGACGATAAAGATCAATGGCAGACATCATCTCAACATCATACAGGCATACCTCCCAATTAGCAGCCACACAGACTAAGAAGTCGAAGCCACTTATGAAGAAATCAACGACCTTATTACAAACAACAGATATCATTATAACATAGACATAGGTGATTTTAATGCTCAAGTTAGGAGAGGGCAATCAGACGAGTCCAGTACTGGTCATTTGGGTCTCGGAGAACAGAATACCAAAGAAGACGCTCTAATTAATTTCTGTGAGAGACAGCATGAACACATTCTACAAGAAGAACCCCAGCAGATGCTGGAATTTGATTTCCCCAATAAGCACCACAAAGAACGAAATCGATTACATAGTAACCAATAAACCGCATACCTTTCAAGATGTCTCAGTCCTTCGGGTGACCAATGTCTTTCACAAGCATCACTCTGCATCAACACAAAATAAGAGAGTTTAGAACTCAAGAAAAAATTTAAAAGAACGAACCATGATTTGCTATCCGCCAAAGCACGAGAATTTCAATTGGAATTGACTAACATGTTCACAGCACTTGAGGCAACTCTACCAGGATCAGATGTAGACATAACATGCGATTTTATCACCTCCACTATCTTAGAAATGGCACTGGATACCGCTAGAAAAGAGAAGCAACCAGGACCGGGCAAGCTCTCAGCAGAGACCAAACTACTAAAAGAATACCAGAGACAGATGAATGTAGGAGGTACGAATATACATAACAATGAATGTTCTGAAGTATTACTAACCTTACGACGCCGAATGAATGAAGACATAAGAGCTTACAACGAGGAAAAAGCGCTAAAAGCTTTGAGAAAGTACAAAGGTCTCAAGACCACTAAAAACAATGCCTTAGGAGAAGAAACATAATCGAACTGAAAGAAGACGGTGGCACTCTCATAACTGACTTAAATCGATTAATCAGAAGATGCGAAGAGTTCTACACAGAGCTCTACAAAACCAGGAAACCCCAAGATCAACCCATTACAGACAAAGAGAGGGCTGCTACGCTACTTCCTCCTATGCTAACGGGTGAAGTACAGTCTTCAATAAAAAAAAACTAAAGGATAAATCTCCAGGAGAAAATGGAAATACAGCAGGCATTCTCCAAGATGGGGGTGAACCAATTGCAGAGATTCTCACCAGCTTATACAACAAATACCTTAAAAACGTAAAATGTCAAGCAACTGAAAGAATGCGTCAGTTCCATCCTCCACAAAAAAAATTTGAAATATATTAAGAACTACAGGCCAATAAGTTTCCTTTCATTTTTTACAAAGTATTCTCCCATATTCTCCTCAAAATGAAGGCTAAACACGCTTACACAAAACCTACCCTAAGAACAAGCTTGTTTCCGAGCTAGATTTTCCACCATAGACCACATTCAAGTAGTAAGCCGACTCCAAGAGAAAGCTCATGAGCACCGTATACCACTTTGTTTTGACTTTGTCGACTAGTAAAAAGCATTTGACTCCATCGAATTTACTCCTATGTTCACAGCTTTGCAGATATTTTGCAGATTTTTTTGCAGACTTTTTTTTTGCAGACTTTTGCAGATTTCACACACGATTGAAAAGTCAAGAAGTGGACAGTGCTTACATCAACTTGTGTCAAGACCTTTACGATGGTGCCACATCAATTTTAATGCTCCAACAGTATAGCAAAACTATCAATATAGAAAGCGGTGCTAGAGAAGCTGATAACAAACCTCTTTACATCCTGCCTGCAAGATTATGTGATCAATAAAATTGACTGTTACGGTAGAGGCATGAATATAAACGTAGAATACCTTGCTCATTTAGAATTTGCTGACAATATCATTGCTATACACCTCAAGAATTAGAAGAGATTCCTAAAAAAATTTACAATGCTAGCCATATAGTTGGCCTTAAAATGCACACTGGAAAAACCATCGTCATGTTCAACAAATATGCCACAAAAGCATCAGTCAGTTAACAGTGAAAATGTCGAGATAGTTAACAACTATATCTACTCAGGGAAGATGGTGAGAAGCAATACTGATATCATGTGAATTGAACTTGGATGGACAGCCTTTTCCAAAGTAGACAACATCATGAAAAAAAGAAAGTCCACTATGAACATTAAACGGAAAATGTTTAATCATCATGCCTATTATAACATATGGTAGCGAAACATGGGCACTTAATAATGCAGCAAAGAAAAGACTAAGAGTGGCACAATGCAAAATGGAACACATTATGCTCGCAATCAGCCAACGAGAAAGAAAAGAAACACTTGGATCAGACAGCAAACTGGCGTGAATGACATCATCACAGCCATACGAACGGCAAAACTTTGATGAGCAGCTCACTTTTCGAGATATGCAGACAACCGATGAACATTTAGATTGACAGAATTGACCCCGAGGAAATAGAGAAGACTAAAAGGAAGGCCAAAAATCTGTTGGATAGGCGACCCCGACATCCAACTGGGTCCTACATGTCCACGCTTAGCTAGGGATAAAACAAGGAGTGATCAAAAACCCTAATGATGATGATTATTATTCCGAACAGAAAATATGATGATTTTCTTTATTAAATAACAAAATATATAAAGGACTAAGCAAAAATAGCAACCCCAGAGACATTAATTTATGTTAAATTCATATAACGAATTGTTAAGGGTAAGGATGAAGCGTCTACGGACATTTCTTTATATCTTCATAATCATCAATATTTTCCATTTCAGGGCGACCGCTGTGTTTAATACCATGTCGTAATCATAGACACTGTCCAGGTAAGTAAAACAACTACCTTGCTTTTGTTCTAAAGATTAGAAATTCATACTTATTAAAGTTTCAATTTACGTCGGGTTTCTCGGTGGGACCAGCAGGAGGAGTCCGAAGTCAACTACGACCAGGTTTTGCGGAAGGCGTCCGATTGCTTGGGCGTCCAAGCCAGAAAGCGAATATATCTTGTTCTTGATTTTCTACGTTGGGTCGAAAAGATGTTTTTCACTTCCAGATAGAAGAGTGGTTTTCTTGCTTAGCATTAATATTCAGAGGGAGATAACTTGAATATAATCCAAACGAAATCACCACTGATATTCTTAGTCAACACATCAATTTCATCTACTGGCATAAAAGTCATTCGTTTAACGTTTTTTTTCAGATATCTTGTATCGAAGAGTACATAATCTGCAACGGTGTAAATAATGTAAATGGATCAAACAACAGTCCAAAACATGTAAATATTGTAAATAGCGAAACAACAACGGTCGAACCATATAAATAATATAAATAACAACAACTGTCTGAAACATTTAAATAATGTAAATAGCAACAACAACGGTTCGAAACATGTAAATATTGTAAATAGCTGCAACGATAGTCCGAAACATACAAATAATGAAAATAGCAACAACAACGGCCCTAAACATGTAAGTAATGTGTATTGCAACAACAACAGAACAACAACAGTCAGAAACATTTCAATTATATAAATAACACAAGCAACAGTCCGAAACGCTGGAGTCGAACGAAGACAGAGCTTCATAAAAAGACGTCCGAACCCAGTCAACTAATTTGCTGGAGAGTAAGTAAATATTCTGTAGGTCAATCATGCATCGCTGATAGATATGATTTTCAAAAACAAAACGACACGATGTACACAAAACGTGTTTTCTCCATTTACACATTTTCTGCGTGCCCCAAGCGGACGCAATTGATAAGTCATCTATTTATGTAAAATAATTATTTCTTTTTTCTTTAATTAGCCCGAATGCATTGCTGTAACGGATGCTGTAAAAATACACTTATCATACTAAGTAAGGTATGTATCGACATGTCGATTATTCTATAACAATATGTTTAGTGTCAGAAGGTGGGGGAGGAGATAACAGGGGTTCTGATTGGTCTATCAAGATCACGTGCTAGGAGAGAGCAAATGTTTGAAATAATTCAAGTTAAGTTTGTTAACATTTGTTTTCTTCGTCGTATATTTTGGGGTTATGTAATACCGAATCCATTCATTAAAGTAACAAAAAGTCTACTTAAAACAGTTGGATGTTTGCTTTAACTAATCATTCATAATGTATATGTAAAACAACGGATGCAGTTTTATATCATTGGCATATTCTATTTAACCAATTGATTGAGACACTGACAGGTACTGCCACTTTTGATCAGAGTGCGCCTGGAAGTAATGGCAACTAAGAGGTTACGCTTGGCCTTTTGGCTAAGATCAAAGTGTAGTATCTGTTCCGATGGATACTGCACCCCATACTGGTGTTGTCTTGGCCTTCGGGGCGTTAGTTACGCCGGTCAATGGGTCTGTCCTGTGCAGTTCTGGGAGGTCCACCTTCCCAGGCTTTGCCTCCCCTCTTTGGGGAGGATTAAGTTTATTGCTTACTGTCTGAGGCGCCCCTACCGGTGAATGCCGACGGGACTGCCCAGGCAATTTTTAAACCCCACTTTCCCGACCCGACCTTGGGTCACATCTTACTTGTGGGAGTAAGATAAAAACTGGCCTTGTGCCTAACTACTGGAGAGGAGTAAATCAATACACTCCATAAATTTCCCGAATTCTGGCCTTACCATCGAATTCAGTTTCATGCCATGTTTAGAAATGATTCTATTCAAAACATAGATGAATAAATTGACTACCACTTCAGGTCAGAGTCGAA
This sequence comes from Sepiola atlantica, assembly GCA_963556195.1. Classification (NCBI taxonomy): domain Eukaryota; kingdom Metazoa; phylum Mollusca; class Cephalopoda; order Sepiida; family Sepiolidae; genus Sepiola; species Sepiola atlantica. Next base: position 58,760,605 of record OY744533.1, on the reverse strand, counting down.
CTGGAAGTAATAGCAACTACCGGTTTACTCCTCACTTTCTGCATAACTAATTGATAAGAAAAAAATGTTATTGGTAAGTTATTATTCTGTCTATTGTCTAACCAATAACCTGACCGGGAAAATGTTTTCAAACATTGCCATTGTGAGTCTCCGGCGTATTTGCGTTTTTCTATCCATCTCAAGTCATCTACCAACTACGAAAAAATTGATTTTAAGATGGCCCTGCAGGTATGGTCGACAAGGTATGAGATCGACAGGTTCAACCGCTACTCGATACGAAGGAGTTAGATCTGATTGGTTAGTTTTAATCATGTGACATTGAAGAGATTCAAAGTTAGATTTCAGTTGCGTTCTAAATGTCTCGCTAGTTAGAGACTTTAGGCTCGTTGTGTCAGAAGCATTTCATTTCAAAATGGCTATGCGTTAGCACGCGGGTCTCGATAAATTAAAAACAACCGAGACGTTCACAAAGGAATATCTGGCACTTTATTGCATGCCATTTAAGTAAATACCCGTCCCAGGTTGGATAAAATCAATTCCAGTTTTGCACCACTTTTATGTCCTCTTACGAAGATTAAAATCAAGATATAATGCTACTACACCTTATGTCTAGGATTCTTATTCCAATTTTGATCAAAATCCATTACATAGTTTTGATCATAGAAAATGTCTAAAACTTAATGCATAGGCTTTAAGGGGTCTTAAGAAGAAATATAAATTCAGGAAATCGTGCTTATTGGTGTCTCATGTGTATCGATCGAATTTAATGCAAACCTGAAATATTTGGATTTTCAAATTGGACGTTCTATGCTCTCTAAAATCCCTTTAAAATATTCCAAAGAAACCGAAACTTGGGCAATATTTGATGTCATATACCAAATGTTAAATTTTCACAAAAATCGGAGATATTTAAATTTTCACGAAGGATGTCCACCCCCTTTTTACCTCATTTTCATAAAACTAGAAATAGCCCCCATTACCCACCCTTACGCCTAGCAGATGTGTTCTAAAATTCATAATGATCGGTTAATTAGTCAAGGGTTGAATTCTGTACATACGAATATATAAACATATGCACATACATAACTTAATATATAGAGAGACTATACACATATGCACACTTGTTGTGTGTGTTTCTCCTGCATTCTAACTTGTTTTCCGTTTGTCGTTTTTCAAACACTATACACATATGCATAACTTAATATAGAGAGAGACTATACACATATGCACTATACACGTATATACATACATAACTTAATATATAGAGAGACTATACACATATACATTATACACATATGCACACACATAATTTAATATATAGAGAGACTATACATATATGACTATACACATATACATAACTTACTATATATAAAGACTATACACATATACACTATACACATCTACACATGCATAACTTAATATATAGAGAGACTATACACATATGCACTATACGCATATACATATACATAACTTAATATATAGAGAGACTATACACATATACACATACATAACTTGATATATAGTATTTAGTCAGGTGAGGAATTTAAAACTTTTTTCACGCGCCAAAGCAAGGGTTCCCTTCATAATTTAGTTAAATAGAAGATGTTTAAACTGAAAATGGACTTGTTTTCTCCTTCTTTCTGGGTGTACCTACACTCCCCCTCCCCCTCCGAAAGAAAAGTATATAAACAACAGCTTTGATCCTGGTACTTGAGAACAAGGGGCAGGCATCAACATATCCGGGTCCTACAAACCATTTTAAAAGTTTGTCTCCATAAGATTTCATTCCTAAATTAATATATCTCATCACCTGTTTTTCTTTGGAAAATAATACAATTATTTTTTCCATTTTATTTTTCAGTTTTCCACATGGTCCAAATGAAAGCGGAAATATTGGTGATATAAATATTTTTTATTTTAAATATCTTCAATGTAAACCATTCTCTACCTGATTATTCTATTATTTTTTAACACTAAAAGTACTTCAATTGATTGTGCTCCGATGAACTTGCTGCTCTGGTGCCCACTCGACGTAAATACACTATACTAATCCGACAATCAGCTAAATCCCATCGATTCACTGTGGACGTCCCCAGATGCCGGAGAACCAATAGTTTCTCTCCTCGGTCTGTCGGCTTTTGGAACTCCCTCCCTGCTCCCTGTTTCCCGACACGAATGTGCAGGCATCTAGCTGCACAGCTCCCGATTTAGGATGACCCCCAAAACTTTCACCTTAATTCTCAGTAGCCCCTTACAGTGACAGATTGCTTTGTTTGGGGTGAACTATGTTAAAAAAAAGTGGAAATAATATAGATTATTAGGTTACTTTCGCCAAAATTTGTGTAAAACCTAAATCCTTTGCCTATTTCGGCAAGATTAAATTTTCGAAACATTTGGGGGCATGTTTGACGTGTTTCAGCAGTAAAAGTCAGGATATACAAACTTCATACTTGTGGAAATTTCATGGTGAAAGATGTCCTTGAACCACAATGCGAAAATATATCTACTTGTCTGTGTGAGTTTATCACCAGTAGTAGTTTTAGCGCTTTGCTGGTTTGATGTTGACAGTGCTGATGATTGAAGTTAGCGCTAGCATTGCGAAATATAACAGTATTATCTCAGTAACTGGTTGCTGTTTGAGACGGTTCGCACTGAAGCGGGGAGCGTAGGAACGTATTATTTCCACAAAGTATGTCGTATTTCACGTGGAACATTAGTTTCTATTTATTTTTTGGGCTGGCGGGACTTGTGGTACACTGGTCGACTAGCCGTTATCATCCGTGTCGCCGATTTCGCAAGATGTTTTAATTTGAAAACGAAATAATATTTAATTTAGAGAAAGATGTTTTAGCTGTTTTGTGTGCGTGTTGATGTGTTATCATTCGGTGATGCTACTAGCTGAACATCCACTGAATGATGTCCATGTGCCTTTTCAGTGTAAAACGTCAGCAGTGGAATATTGAACTGATGTGCCATTACTTTGCATTCTAATTCTTTTTCGAACTGTTCATGTTGCTGTAGTAAAATTATGGAAAATTCGTGGTGAAATAGATCCTGTCAACTCTTGAAACACGATGTAAAAATATATCTACTCGTATGTGTATTTATCAGTAGTTGTAGCAGTTGTTTTAGCTTTTTGCTATTTTAATGTCAGCAATGCTATGATTTAGGTTCACGTTAGCATTCTAAAATAT
>OY744533.1:58734911-58749911 GCA_963556195.1 Sepiola atlantica | reverse complement strand
GTATATATATATATTTATATATATATGTATATGTATGTATATATATATTTATATGTATGTATTTGTATGTATATATATATATATATATTTATATATATATATGTATGTATATATATATATATTTATATATATATGTATGTATATATATTTATATATATATATATATTTATATATATGTATATGTATGTATACATATTTATATGTATGTATATGTATGTATATATGTATATATATATATATATATTTATATGTATGTATATGTATATATATATATTTATATGTATATGTATGTATATATATATATGTATATATGTATGTATATATGTATATATATATATATATTTATATGTATGTATATGTATATATATATATTTATATGTATATGTATGTATATATATATATGTATATATATATGTATATGTATGTATATATATGTACATATATATATGTAGATATATGTATTTATATATATTTATATTTATATATATATGTATATGTATGTATATATATATATGTATATGTATATATATATATGTACATATATGTATTTATATATATACACATATATATATATATGTATATGTACATATATATATATATTTATATATATATGTATATATATGTATTTATATATATATATTTATATATATATATGTATATATATATGTATATATATATATGCATATATATATTACAGCTTTATATTAAATATTTTATAAAATAATATATTTATATATATACAACTTTCAATATTTACTTGAACAGTGCCCGATATAGGACTCGAGCTTAGTAGTATTATTAATGTATGAGCATGACACGCAAGTTTTAGATAAAGGTTTGTGTTTTACTCGAAGAAGGAGCTCATCGGACTAACTGCGATGATTAACATCCTACCATCTGTTTTATTAGCAAATCATATTTACATTAGCTTACTACAAATTAAACATATTAATTTTATTTCAGAAAGTTTAAAATCAGACTGTGAAATCTTGATAGTTAAGTTATTTTGCTACGAAACATCCCAAGGACAAAATTGGAATATCTGTCAATCCTGTACTTCTGAACGCTTGACCTATCAACCTTATGTTGTCTCTTTAACATCTGTCTTTTAAACTGCTATAGAACTGAGTAAGAATCAACAAAAGGGAAATATAAAAATATGACCACCAATGAAGGCAATGAGAGAAACTTACGTCACATCTGTTCCTCTCGCATTCTTTCTTGTTTCCAACAAAAGATGTTTCCTAACAAAAATTGCATTTCAATATCTTTTTAACAAAAGGATTTGTATTGACCTCTGTCGTGTGACTGAAATTCCCCCATAATTTATTGTTCTGAATCTTCCTTTATTTCATCAGTAAACTATATGACAAATTTAGATATCTACTCGACCCCATAGTATTACAATGATTCACATGCTTGAAATCAGACTGGCTGACATTGAAAACCTTTGCTAGTTTAATTCTTTTGGCACAAAGATTCAAATGACAAAATGCTTAAAGCCTTGGTATAGCTACTAAATAGCCCTAGTACTTTCACGCTTACCCCAGCATTGTTTCTGGTTGAATTGGATCTCTCCCTTGGTATTTGATCAAAGCAATGTCCGGTTGGGAGATGTGCGTTTTGTTATTGCGCAACCCTTGCTTCTCTATAAACTCTAAATGTCACAAGCCCCCTTTCATAAGGTATCCATTGTCAAATGTGGTTCCAATTCCTTAACTATGATTTGCTGCTGGATTAGCTTCATACGAGATTAGTGTTCGCTCATTTTTTCAGACCATACATGACGAGTGATTTCGCTAAAATTTCGGCAGCAACTGAATTAAATTTACAATCTTTAAATATTTGCTTAGATAGTTATTAAGCTAACCAATCAACAGTTTATTTTTCGTGTAGGGATCTATCTGTTAATCACCCAGGATAAATAATTGCATACACAAAACTATATTGAAACCTCACATCAAAAGTACATATATGCAACAGAAATTTAGGATTTCTTTGGCGGTACTTTTGGGTGGCATCTCGATTCCCGAGTAAAAACCGTAATTTGTATAAATTGGCACGCTGTGCCCGTTTCACCTGATTAGTTCCGTGTTGTTGACATTGGTTACCCCCAACCTGCATGCCGATTCTTTTTCGAACGAGGTACTCACTTGATGGGCAACGTGAAGTTTGCCAATATCCCTAATGAAAGTAGTGCCATAGAAACAGGCAGGATCCGAACACAGCACACCAGTATCCACTTCCCCATGATCAACGCTCGATTATGTGGTGCATTGCTACAAATTGACATTTAAGCTGTTCCAGTCTTTGCTATACCATTGTCAAAACTTACATTCGCTGCTATACCATTGTCAAAACTTACATTCTTTGCTATACCATTGTAAAAACTTACATTCGCTGCTATACCATTGTCAAAACTTACATTGTTTGCTATACCATTGTGAAAACTTACATTCGCTGCTATACCATTGTCAAAACTTACATTCGCTGCTATACCATTGTCAAAACTTACATTCGCTGCTATACCATTGTCAAAACTTACATTCGCTGCTATACCATTCTGAAAACTTACATTCTTTGCTATACCATTGTCAAAACTTACATTCGCTGCTATACCATTGTCAAAACTTACATTCGCTGCTATACCATTGTGAAAACTTACATTCGCTGCTATACCATTGTCAAAACTTACATTCGCTGCTATACCATTGTCAAAACTTACATTCGCTGCTATACCATTGTCAAAACTTACATTCGCTGCTATACCATTGTCAAAACTTACATTCTTTGCTATACCATTGTCAAAACTTACATTCTTTGCTATACCATTGTCAAAACTTACATTCGCTGCTATACCATTGTCAAAACTTACATTCGCTGCGATATAAAACCGTCGTATACTCACTTGAAGGGTCTCATCGACGGCTATCTCGAAAATTCTCACCAGACCAGTCAATATTCGTCACTTCCACACCCTGATTCCACCCATATAACTGTGCTGGAGATTCACCCACACTCATTGTGTTTAAAATAGGATACGAATGTTGTGAAATAAATGGCACAAAAGTTACAGTAATTTAAATGGTAACATTTATTATTATAATTAAACCTGTTTGAAATATTTACACATTGTTGATAGTAGCTATAACATCGCACGTGGAAAAGAGACGTGTGCTCATGTCGACTGTCTTGTTAATCTGGCGATAGCATCTCCTTTCTGATCTCTCCAGAGAATTCCATATAGCAAGGCGTCTAACTGATTAACATTGCATAGCATAGTGCGTAACTCCCTTATCATTTACAAAAGTTGTGTATCTTTGATTGTTGGTTTATTACAAAAAGCTTGGTTTTACTGAACACGTTTTTTTATTACAGTTCGGTAGTTCGATTATTTTTAATAAAAATATATAATTGCATATAATTTTAAAATTAATTTGAATTATAAGCACCCACTCCCCACCCTCATTGTGTACCATATCTTTCTTGAGCGCCATATTTAAGCTTGGCAGGTCAAGAGGAAGAAATTGACATCATCTTATAGGGTACCTATTTATAATAAGATGCAAAATGCAGCTTATCAGCTGATGGAATATTGAATATATTGAACGTTTTAGCGACACACGTGTTTGTGTGTCTTTCCGAAAAGGCAGTCGCCATTTTGTGTGTCGGCTTATCGAGTCTTAATCCAGTCTATTTATCGCACTAACAGTGAGATTAAAACGCTAAATTCATATTGAAAATAGCTTTTTAACATACTGATAAGGTGTATAGGATCGACCTGCTAAGGTGAACTAATTTGCGCATGTCTTTGCAAAATGACATCACATTCCTCTTGTTTACAAATTCAATGATTGTTTTATTAATCTGAACCATTTTGCTAAAAGTACTATCGAAGTACTTGAGAGGTTCGTGACCATCCTATCAGAAAGCTGACAACGGAAATGACAAAATCTCTTGGAGACAACTGTTATGACGCAGACGTAAAAAAAACATGAAGTCTACTCCGAAAATCAGCAACGGTCCATCAACTCCAACGCAACAGCTGTACACCATCACTGCCAACCAAGTTGCACATCAGTTCTTGCTCAATGGGAAGTCCACTACCAAGTGGGGAGCTACAGCACACACACTAAGATTACTGACCTGTGCAATCCTTCTGCAGAGTATGTGTGTCCTGTTTGGGAGTGATCAACATATGCCAAAAATATCAGATCAAGCGTTGAACAACACCTGTCGCTTGATCACTGGTTGCCTGAAACCTACCAACCTGAACAACCTGCATCGCCTTACCGGCAAATGTGAGACGGGAAGTTAGCAGCCGAGTAGAAATTACAATGGCTACCAGTGATGAACACCATTTTCTTTCATAGACGGGAACCAACGGTCCAACAACTGAAGTCAAGGAAAAGCTTCCTCAGCCATGTGGAGTCCTTAACAATATCCCGGGAAGAGACCAGACAACAGCTGTGAACCAGAGGACTAGAAAATGGCCCATCTCTTACTGACATGGAATTCCCCTCTTTCTGGGACCTTACCTCCTGGCTCAATCGCCTGAGAACGGAAATAGGGCAATCAAAAGTTGCTATGGCTAGATGTGGCTATAAAAGCGACCCAACCATCTGCGGATGTGGAGAGGAGAAACCATACGAGGCAGCACTGACTGGCATGCCCGTTATTGGCCAAGCAGTGCAGCTTGAAATATCTTGCAGAGTACAACAATAATGCAAAGGCCTGCATAAAAAAATGGGAAACTGTCATATGACCACATGCTTCAAATACTTGCAAAAAAAAAGATTGTTTTCATTTTTATTTTTTCATATCGTGGATATAAACTTATGCTTTTGTGGTGAAAAACGTTTTCCGGTCTTTTCCGGTCGAAAAGACACACAAAATCGTGCGTCGTTAAAACGTTAAAGCTCGAATATCCAATATTCCATCATTATTTTGGAGGCTTACGATCCTTGGTTTTCTTCAATTTTCCCAGGCAAGACATAGGTCCCGCTAGATTATAATATATTTTATGTTTGTAATATTAGCCTACAAAAGAATTTTTTTCTATCATATTTGAAATAAAAATCCAAATATAAATTGCAACTCATGTTTACTAATGTGCTCCAGGGTGTAGGATAAGGTCGTCTTCGTTGTTGTTTACCGATATGTCGAGAAAAAACACCTAGCGAGCCGGATTTGTTCCTCGGGTTGTAGTTTGGTGATCCCTTAGATAGATAAACAGACTGTGAGACAACGTTAATACTTTATGATTACAGTGTGTGTGCGACAGTGCTCGACTTAATGCGCGTGTGTGCTCCTGTGTGATTTTCCACTTAGAGGGAAAAACGCCGCCGATGCCGTTTGCTATAAAATTATAAACTATCAAAATTCGAGACAACTTTAGGGCTAATTAAATGGCCGATCTTTAAACATTTATCTAGATAGTCTCTTTTGTTTTAATGCAATTCTAATCAATTGATTGAACCACTTTTCTCCTTAGGTTATCGGTGTATAAGAGGATGCTGCTGCCCAGCAAATAGTAAGGTAAGTCGGTGAAATATTTTATGTAATACTATTAATATGAACGTTCATGTATATCCTACCTTGTGCTTACCTAAATATTTAATTACTGATTGATATATATATATATATATATATATATATATATATATATATATATATATATATATATATATATATATAGTTGATGGTTTGTTCAATATGCTACAAAATATATTCTGTTTCATTAACGCTTAAAATAAGCATGAATTCATTAGGCATCTTGGAACTCAAAGATGCCTGATGAATTAATGCTTATTTTAAGCGTTAATGAAACAGAATATATTTTGTAGCAAATGGAATAAACCATCAACTAAATATACTTTGCTCTGAATATGTATTGAGCACTCTCATGAACCCGGTTTAAACTTCCTTCGGATTTATACACCTTGGATATTTGTAACAAGCTAATTATATATATATATATATATATATATATATATATATATATATATATATATATTTTAATTTTTTTTTGATTTTATTCCATTAGTTGCGACAAAACAAGTTTTGTTTCATTGGTGCAAATAGCGACCAACTCGGGCTGATGAGTTGGTCGCTATTTGCACCAATGAAACAAAACTTGTTTTGTCGCAACTAATGGAATAAAATCAAAAAATATATATATTGCTCTGAATTTTCATTGAGCACTCTCATAAACCCGGTTTCAACTTCCTTCGGATTCATACCCCCTGGATATTTGTAATAAGTTAATTATATATATATATATATATATATATATATATATATATATATATATATATACAGCGTGATTCATAAGTCCCTTAGCTATTTATTTTTGAAATTCTAAAGTAAAAAAATACGGTTATACAAAACAGAAAGTTTATTCAACAAATGTATACATGGGAGTTTCAAATTACAGCAATTTTACAAAATTTCCACCTTCGTTCTGCATGCATAGCTCCATTCTTTTTTGCAAGGAATTTACGATTCTTTGTAGCATATTAGATTGATAAATTTTAACAAACTCGGCAGTGATTTTTGATTTGAGGTAGTCATTGCCTTTCAACAAGTGTGGGAGATTCATCAAATTTGGCCATATGAATAACAATAAAAATTCGCTCTTCAATTGTAAATTACATACTGCCTGAAAAAAAAAGCACATATGATGATTTACACACATTTAAATAAATAAGAATAAATATATATAGAAACAAATATATAAACGAACAAATTTAAAATAACAAATAGCAGTAATTAGAGAGTAAGATAACAATTTATTAAAAGTTTATAGTATGTATGTGCTTCATATGGTAATCATTTTAAATAGCCCTGTATATATATATAAGGTAATTTATACAAAGCAATACAATGCAGAGGTGTAACGGATAAACATGAACTGAAGCAAATTAAATCATATAACGGTGGAATGATTTTTTAAGTTTCCACCTTTTATTGATATAAAACAAATTCTTTTTAATTTTCAATTTAAGTCATCTTTTTTTCTGAACTGACGGCAATTAAGTTTGTAATATAAGAAATTATATCAAAAAATGGTGAAAGCTTCAAAACTCATTTCACCGTTATACGTTTAATTTGCTTCAGTTCGTTTTTATCCGTTACACCTCTGCATTGCATTGCCTTCTATAAATTACCTTTATATACACACTAAACAATGCTTCAAGCAAACTATATGAACCTATTATATATATATATATATATATATATATATATATATATATATATATATATATATATATATATATATATATATATATGAGACACTAAAAGTATACTTTTAGTAGATAGAACCTATAGTGAAATGGTTTAAGCTCAATATACGAGATAGAGCAATTATAAAGATAAATGAGAGAAGAGGGATAAACATGTACGAATGACAAATCTATTTCATCTTCAATTGTTCAATGCAAGGTGTACTCGGTAAAAACATGTTTATTATTGTTTCCTTAAGCCAAGGCTTTTCAAAGATTAAAATCTTATCATCAGAGGAATTACATAGATGGATATGTTGGCAGTGGAAAAGCCAAAATTCAAAATTTGAAAAACTTTTAAGTAATGGAGAGTGAGAGTGTGCGTGTAAAAATAATAGACAGACCCCTAGACAGACACCATATATATATATATATATATATATATATATATATATATATATATATATATATATAATCGAAGGAAATGGGATGTTTAAGGCTGTCTATATCTATATATTAATAGCGATAACCACAATTTTCTCTATAAATCTTATAAGAGTGACATAAGTGCACACTCTCTCTCTCTCTCTCTCTCTCTCTTCTCATCTCTCTCACTTTGCTTTTAGTCTTACTCTCTCACTCTCTCTCCTCCCTCTCTCTTTATCTTTAGAAAAATGTGTATCCCCGTTTTGCATGCGAGTATTATCCTAAACATATTTGGCGCTGTTTCTGTTCGCCTTTGATCTGTTTGCTTTCTTTTGTATCTCTATATCTCAAACTTAACATTGATTTTTAACAGAAACTAAAAACTGAAAGTAACACTTTTAATTTTTATCCTTGATAAATATTTTTTTTAATTAAATCACGGAATGTACATTGATTATTGGAAATCTATAAAGCTAAAAGTAAATTTTATTCACTATATCAAAATTTAAGCTTAGTAAAAAATAGAAATTTTACCTTACTTCAATTATTTTAATTACAGAACAACATTTAAAAGTCCTGCCTCCAATTTAATAATCATTATTTGTGTATTGATTCAGAAATGTCTCGATATATTTGAATTTAAACAAGCCGCGCGTGCGTGGGCCCCCTCTGTATGTGACTCGATGTGGCGAGTGTAATATGCAATAAATTTTGCAAATTTGGGGCAATTTTGACCCCCGATGGGCGCGAACCAGACTTTTTCTGAGGTCAAAGATGCTCATTTTATATCCAGAACAATTGCCTCTACATTTTGGCCAAGTTTCAGAACAATTGAATGGATGGATCAAACGTTATGGGGCAAAATATGTTATTTTTTGCCATTTCTGGGCCTTTTGACCCCTGGGGAGCTAACCAGATTTTTTTTTTAAATTGGAGAATGTCACTTTCAAACCTGAACAAAGTTACAACTTCATGCAAAATTTCAGAGAAATTCAATGGATGGTTGCGGAGAAAAATCCGGACGGACAGACGGAAATGCCTCAAAACATAGATCCCCCGATTTTATAAATCGGGGGATCAATAAATAAGCCAATAATAAATATATGAATTCATTAAAAATAATTAACATTTTGTAAGTTAGTAATTTTCAGATTTATTCAAACGTATTCACCTTGAAATTTCCATTTCTATTTTTCAGTATACTTCCATGATCATTTTGGAACAGTCCTGGCGAATTGATATTATACATGTCCTGCAGAAGTCTTATTCCAAATACGTCGTGTTCCTGATACTGTCATCTAATAAGAAAGGGGGTGGTAACGTTACGCTCCGATACTTTAACGAGAACACGTGTGACTGACGTCATGCGTGTATTAGAGACGCCCTTTTTAAACCTTAGTGTATATATATATATATATATATATATATATATATATATATATATATATATATATATATATATTAGTAAATATATGCGATCTCTGGGCGAAAATACTCAAATATTCTTATAGAGAGATAGCTTTATCTAAGATTTTGTTTTAATTTCAAAGATCTGAACTTTAATAAAATTTTGTAAAATAAACATTTAAACATTAGAATGAATTAATGATTACGAAATTTTGTTAAATTTACTTAGAATGTTTTGTTAGTGTAAGTAAGAACAAGAAATGGAAAAAAAACTATTAGTTAAAAAAAAAGATGTTTTACACACGAGACTGGGTTTTATTTGCTATAATAAAAACGTAAAACGTCATTCTTATGAGTCAGTATATCACGGCTCGGATCTGTTGTTGGTATTGATTTCATCCGATTATTTTCGGATTTATGTACTCACATAAGGGATCGCGGGAAGGTTGCAAACATCTAGAGTGGAAGTGGTACTGTGGAATCAACAGCAGTCGAACGAACACGAACACGCCAAATAGTCAGTCTACGACGATATCCATTTCACCACACCACCTCTCATTTCATATAACCAAATGTCCAACTTTAATGGATAAAAAAAGAAAACATTTTTTATTTACTGATTTTTATAGAAGTACAGCTAGCCAAATTGACGACGTGCGCGAAATTAATTGTATTGAAACACAGTTAATTTCCTTTTACTCGTATTTAAACACAGACTAAGTAGGAGGTTATATTCTACCATAGACAAATACTCCCCCCTCTCTCCCTCTCCTTCTCTACTCTTATACACCCAGAATATTTTTTAATTAAACATAATTTTTTCCCTGCAGTAAATATTATTTTCAAATATTTTTTTTATATTTGTAAATGGGTAAGAAGTTATTACATTATTTTATTTGCTTTTGATACATAATCTAATAATTTCTATTCAACAAAAGGGAAAACATTAATATGAACTATAATTGTTCAATATGGAACAAAGTTCAAAATCACATCCGAATTTAACACTGAGATAGTAAAAATTATGTCGATATTTGGAGATCATAGAAAATCATAATTAATCTTATTTTTCTGCTAATTATTTCAATTGTTTATTTGTTTCACATACGTTCCATATTCTAAGCAGAAACAAAATTGTTTTTATTTTATTATTTCACTCAAATAACATTTCACATCAAATGTAAACTCTAACCCTAACCCTATCCGCCGCTGTTACTTCCATCAAGATAAACGTAAGTTAACATCTCTATACCTGTATATTAAAAAAAATTGTGACCACTTCTTGCGTGTGTGTATATGTGTTTCTCGCTTTTACGAGACTTACACATTATTTTATGAATTTTTGTTTTCAGTAATTCTGCTGACTGAAATAGTACTACAAAAACGTTTAATGTTTTATGAGTTTCTAAATGTCTTTTATTGTTAAACTCCTAGTTATGTTCATTAAGACTATAGTATCGCAGTTGATAATACTTTCTTTCGTTTGTTAAGCAGCACAAAAAAAACATAATACTTGACTTTGGCCTATAAACGTTAATTCAAGCCAGTAATTACTATTTTTAATTGACAGTTTCGAGGCTTCAAAATCAATTACGATATTAGCACATCTACAAATAAATAACCGTGATATCCATTTCGAGGCTTCAAAATTAATTACGATATTAGCACATCTACAAATAAATAACCGTGATATCCATTTCGAGGCTTCAAAATCAATTACGATATTAGCACATCTACAAATAAATAACCGTGATATCCATTTCGAGGCTTCAAAATCAATTACGATATTAGCACATCTACAAATAAATAACCGTGATATCCATTTCGAGGCTTCAAAATCAATTACGATATTAGCACATCTACAAATAAATAACCGTGATATTCATTTCGAGGCTTCAAAATCAATTACGATATTAGCACATCTACAAATAAATAACTGTGATATTCATTTCGAGGCTTCAAAATCAATTACGATATTAGCACATCTACAAATAAATAACCGTGATATCCATTTCGAGGCTTCAAAATCAATTACGATATTAGCACATCTACAAATAAATAACCGTGATATTCATTTCGAGGCTTCAAAATCAATTACGATATTAGCACATCTACAAATAAATAACTGTGATATTCATTTCGAGGCTTCAAAATCAATTACGATATTAGCACATCTACAAATAAATAACTGTGATATCTCTTTCGAGGCTTCAAAATCAATTACGATATTAGCACATCTACAAATAAATAACCGTGATATTCATTTCGAGGCTTCAAAATCAATTACGATATTAGCACATCTACAAATAAATAACTGTGATATCTCTTTCGAGGCTTCAAAATCAATTACGATATTAGCACATCTACAAATAAATAACCGTGATATTCATTTCGAGGCTTCAAAATCAATTACGATATTAGCACATCTACAAATAAATAACTGTCATATCTCTTTCGAGGCTTCAAAATCAATTACGATATTAGCACATCTACAAATAAATAACCGTGATATTCATTTCGAGGCTTCAAAATCAATTACGATATTAGCACATCTACAAATAAATAACTGTGATATCTCTTTCGAGGCTTCAAAATCAATTACGATATTAGCACATCTACAAATAAATAACCGTGATATTCATTTCGAGGCTTCAAAATCAATTACGATATTAGCACATCTACAAATAAATAACTGTGATATCTCTTTCGAGGCTTCAAAATCAATTACGATATTAGCACATCTACAAATAAATAACCGTGATATTCATTTCGAGGCTTCAAAATCAATTACGATATTAGCACATCTACAAATAAATAACTGTGATATCTCTTTCGAGGCTTCAAAATCAATTACGATATTAGCACATCTACAAATAAATAACCGTGATATTCATTTCGAGGCTTCAAAATCAATTACGATATTAGCACATCTACAAATAAATAACTGTGATATCTCTTTCGAGGCTTCAAAATCAATTACGATATTAGCACATCTACAAATAAATAACCGTGATATTCATTTCGAGGCTTCAAAATCAATTACGATATTAGCACATCTACAAATAAATAACTGTGATATCTCTTTCGAGGCTTCAAAATCAATTACGATATTAGCACATCTACAAATAAATAACCGTGATATTCATTTCGAGGCTTCAAAATCAATTACGATATTAGCACATCTACAAATAAATAACTGTGATATGCATTTCGAGGCTTCAAAATCAATTACGATATTAGCACATCTACAAATAAATAACTGTGATATCTCTTTCGAGGCTTCAAAATCAATTACGATATTAGCACATCTACAAATAAATAACCGTGATATTCATTTCGAGGCTTCAAAATCAATTACGATATTAGCACATCTACAAATAAATAACTGTGATATCTCTTTCGAGGCTTCAAAATCAATTACGATATTAGCACATCTACAAATAAATAACCGTGATATTCATTTCGAGGCTTCAAAATCAATTACGATATTAGCACATCTACAAATAAATAACTGTGATATTCATTTCGAGGCTTCAAAATCATTTACGATATTAGCACATCTACAAATAAATAACTGTGATATCTCTTTCGAGGCTTCAAAATCAATTACGATATTAGCACATCTACAAATAAATAACCGTGATATTCATTTCGAGGCTTCAAAATCAATTACGATATTAGCACATCTACAAATAAATAACCGTGATATCCATTTCGAGGCTTCAAAATCAATTACGATATTAGAACATCTACAAATAAATAACCGTGATATCCATTTCGAGGCTTCAAAATCAATTACGATATTAGCACATCTACAAATAAATAACTGTGATATTCATTTCGAGGCTTCAAAATCAATTACGATATTAGCACATCTACAAATAAATAACCGTGATATCCATTTCGAGGCTTCAAAATCAATTACGATATTAGCACATCTACAAATAAATAACCGTGATATTCATTTCGAGGCTTCAAAATCAATTACGATATTAGCACATCTACAAATAAATAACTGTGATATTCATTTCGAGGCTTCAAAATCAATTACGATATTAGCACATCTACAAATAAATAACTGTGATATCTCTTTCGAGGCTTCAAAATCAATTACGATATTAGCACATCTACAAATAAATAACCGTGATATTCATTTCGAGGCTTCAAAATCAATTACGATATTAGCACATCTACAAATAAATAACTGTGATATCTCTTTCGAGGCTTCAAAATCAATTACGATATTAGCACATCTACAAATAAATAACCGTGATATTCATTTCGAGGCTTCAAAATCAATTACGATATTAGCACATCTACAAATAAATAACTGTGATATTCATTTCGAGGCTTCAAAATCAATTACGATATTAGCACATCTACAAATAAATAACTGTGATATCTCTTTCGAGGCTTCAAAATCAATTACGATATTAGCACATCTACAAATAAATAACCGTGATATTCATTTCGAGGCTTCAAAATCAATTACGATATTAGCACATCTACAAATAAATAACTGTGATATTCATTTCGAGGCTTCAAAATCAATTACGATATTAGCACATCTACAAATAAATAACCGTGATATCTATTTCGAGGCTTCAAAATCAATTACGATATTAGCACATCTACAAATAAATAACCGTGATATTCATTTCGAGGCTTCAAAATCAATTACGATATTAGCACATCTACAAATAAATAACTGTGATATTCATTTCGAGGCTTCAAAATCAATTACGATATTAGCACATCTACAAATAAATAACTGTGATATCTCTTTCGAGGCTTCAAAATCAATTACGATATTAGCACATCTACAAATAAATAACCGTGATATTCATTTCGAGGCTTCAAAATCAATTACGATATTAGCACATCTACAAATAAATAACTGTGATATTCATTTCGAGGCTTCAAAATCAATTACGATATTAGCACATCTACAAATAAATAACCGTGATATCCATTTCGAGGCTTCAAAATCAATTACGATATTAGCACATCTACAAATAAATAACCGTGATATTCATTTCGAGGCTTCAAAATCAATTACGATATTAGCACATCTACAAATAAATAACTGTGATATTCATTTCGAGGCTTCAAAATCAATTACGATATTAGCACATCTACAAATAAATAACTGTGATATCTCTTTCGAGGCTTCAAAATCAATTACGATATTAGCACATCTACAAATAAATAACCGTGATATTCATTTCGAGGCTTCAAAATCAATTACGATATTAGCACATCTACAAATAAATAACTGTGATATTCATTTCGAGGCTTCAAAATCAATTACGATATTAGCACATCTACAAATAAATAACTGTGATATCTCTTTCGAGGCTTCAAAATCAATTACGATATTAGCACATCTACAAATAAATAACCGTGATATCCATTTCTTATCTATTATTGGTTGTTACGTTTTCTTTAACATTGTCATAGCGTTCTGTTGACCGGGCACTTCTTATTCGTTTTCGCTGCATTTTTGAAACACGAATTTTTAACATGATTATATTTTTTAATTATTTCTTCCTAGAGTTTCTATTTTATGTTCTTTGGGGAGTAAAATTAGAACATCATCAATATATCTAATGTGAATGATGTTTTTATACGGTGTGTAAAATTACCTCTCAAAGGAATTCCAGAAAAAGGCATTCTAGTACGAGGCTGAGGGGGATTTTCGATGGAGAGGCCGAATTTCTTTTTCTAGTAATTGTGATTGTATTTGAAGAATGTGAAGTAAGTAATGTTCTTGATAATGTCTATGATACTATTGATTGAGAGAGTTCTAGTGAAATTTATTTTGTTTAGGTGTTTAGCGAGGAGGTTTATGAATCTTTTGATGGATATGTAAGTGTATATGGAGGTAATATAAAAGTTATTCATTGTATAGTTTTGTAAAACTATATGTTGTAGTTTTTTA
>OY744533.1:58704911-58727411 GCA_963556195.1 Sepiola atlantica | reverse complement strand
ATATTATCCCCGATAATACGACACGCAAAATGGCGGCCTCGTGTTCGAGAAAGGCAAACCCAAACACGTAGTCGCTAAAAACATAAAAACTAGAATATTAAATATTCGGCAGATTTACATATTAATAGGTTAAAAAATACTTTAATTTTAAAAGAAACTAGTAATTTGAATACGCAATTTTAAAATAGCTTCTTTTGATGGAGCAAGACGCCATATATATATATATATATATATATATATATATATATATATATATATATATATATATAAATAGGTCACCGCCCATCAAGGCCTGAGCGCCACTTGAGGATAAGGGTTAAAAGGATCGTCAGTTGGATGACGGTCACCGTTACGAGAAGATTAGAAACAGTAGGTGGAATTGGTAGAAGAGTACTTAATAGGACGACTCAACAGGTATTTGTTTACATTAGACTTGAAGACGAACATGCTGTAGTCGGCAGGGGAGCAGCCTCGTGGTATCTTATTCTACAGACGGGATGTTCTAGGAAATAAACTCTGTTCATGTTTGGCTTTTGGTACAAAGATATATATCTATATATATATATACATATATATATATATATATATATATATATATATATATATATATATATATATATGAGAGAGAGAAGAGTTCCATCCTCACCAGGTTGCGAAGTCGGTTTTTTACTCTGCCAAGGCAAGAGAGAGAATGCTCCGAGCGGCGTCTCCCCAGATATGGCAGTAGTACTTCATCATAGGTCGTATTTGGCTCTTATAGAGGTAGAGTATTGTGTCAGGAGTGAGATACTTTCTGGAGCGGTAGAATGATCCAAACATTCATCCAGCGACTTTAGCAAAAGATTTGATGTAAGTCTTCAATTTCAGGTGTGGAGTGAAAGTCAGCCTATGGGCTTATAACAAAGGGGGGATTCCTTAAAGAGAGATCAATTCATTTAAATCGGGGAGAAATGAGAATCCGATTGTTGGCGGTGAAAGGAGAGAAGATTGTTTTAAGAGGTGTTAAAAGTGACAAGCCGCTTTTCCCATCATTGCACCACGTGCTCCAAATTGGATGAGAGAGATTCAGAGCGATATTGACCAGCAATGATCTTTAAAGTTCTTCCATACGGAGTTGTGTTGCCTGCATAAATGTCAACGAATTATCTCAGGATGTTAATTTGAAAATCATTTATGAATATTAGGAAGAGGGTCCAGAATGGATCCTTGAGGAACGCCGGCATTGATACGACGATGTGCTTCAGACTTCTGCCCGTCACGAACTACGTTCATAGATCTATCGGAGAGAAATGATTTGATGGTTGGGCGGGCATTTCTAGATATGCCATAACTGACAAGCTTGTTGCACAAACATCTGTGCCAAACCCTATCGTAGGCCTTTGATATATCATTAGCTATCGCTCTAGAAACGAAGCCCTCGTCGATAGATTCACTGATTCTGTGCGATATCACAGTCAGCACGTCAGCTGTAGATTTTTCATAAGGAAATCCGTATTTCTTGTCACTAAGTACATCGTTTTCGCTGAGATGGTTGACGACTTAATTTATTACAGAGTCAAGCAGCTTACTCATTACGTACGCGAGACTGATCGATCTGTACTAAGATACAGAGAACCGCTCTCCAGTATTTTTAAATACTGAGTAGACCAACGAAGTCTTTCACTGCGATGGGATACATTTCTCTTTTAAGAAACGATTGAACAGCTTTGTAATGATAGGAGCTAGTTAGGGTTTTAGTTTCTTGGAATGTTGTCGAAAATAGTTGCCTTGTTTGTCTCAAGGTTCTGTATAAGCTTTGTAACATCCCGGACAGTCATTCGGATGTCGCCTAGATTTTTTTCGGCCATAGGATGAAATTCTTAGTGTAGATGTCTCTGAACACAAAGGGTGAGATTTGCTGCTAAGTTCTTTGTGAAATGTTGCCTTCATCAGATACAAATGCGTACACTTATGGCCCATTGATTATGGCCGGGATAGAAATCTTACATCTATTCAGGACCCTGTTTGTTATTCTCCAAAACTCATGGCAGCCAAAATACTTATCGGCAACTCTACATTTAACTGATTGGGAATATGGCTCTTGAGGTGTATCATGGATAGCTGTTTGGTCTGTGTTCGAATATATTTGAGGCTATAAAGTAACAACAACTAACCTTTCAGATATATCTTATACGATTTAGGACACATTCTTTTTGAAAATGGATTTAAGAGAGATTTTATATATGAAGGATCTTAACATTCCCCAATCAGCCCTTGAGTATCGATACACGCTGCGATGAAAAAGGACATAAGATGACTTGTTGAGTTTAGTTTAGGTCTTAATTGAGACAACTGAGTAATTAGAGGATCCCAGAGGAGACATGAGAGTAGATGTGCACTGTTCAGGGCAAGTTGTCAGAAAAATATTAAGGAGGCTTGAAAAAATGTCTATAAGCCTCGGGTACGCGCGTGTGCTTGTCAACAATTTGAGTAAGCTCACATGAAAGGGAAAAGTCGCGACGAAACGTTCCTTCATCATCAGTCTTCTTTGAGTGGACTAGCCACTCAACATTATGAACATAACATTCTCTACAAACATAAATGTTAGCGAAAGGGTGAACAGAAAGGATCTGTCAGAGATTTTCTCAATAACAGTAATTCCATCAGAGAGGGACCATTAAAAAGAAAAGATAGACGCAGTGATGCAAGTGCAACCTGAAAATACGTATCGGGCAAATCAGGGTGTTCGTTAGAAGTGTCCTTACCACGTGGAAAGCCGTCTTTAATGTAGGCGTAGATATAGATTCCATGACCACGGCGATCTTTGGGGTCGAGTTTTAAATCATATTTGAGTAACATGTGACCATGAAGTCATTTGTGTGCGAAACTGACGGACCAATGCCAGTTTCGCACACAAACAACAGATCAGGTTTAGTCTCTTGTCAATGAATTTCATCCTCTGGAAAGTTGGAACGTAAACCCCTAATGCTGAAAATAGAGAAACGCATAAATTTCAAATAATAGTTACATCACAAAACGCACCTGTTCACTGGACGCATCTTACTAATATTAGCTTATATTTCTTTAAATATTAATTTCTAATTTCTTGTGAGTTTAAAAAATGATTGATTTGCGTTTTCTTTATTTGTTTTTGTTTTGTTTTGTTTTTTCAGATCCGACTTCATTAATTTGGCAGATTTAAGATCGCTCTGAAACATCGGCGGCGCATGTGCATAAGAGAAGGAGGAAGCACTTTAAAAACACAGCGAAAATTAACAGGATTTCCAATTTGGGACTTTTTTTATTTCTCTATTTATCTATCTATCTAAAATAGTTTACGTCCCTTACTGGATAGTTCCAAGCCATGTCGACCGACGGCGTCTGAAAAGTTTCCTCGTGCCTAATTTCTCTCACAAAAAAAATGGTGGACACATAGCATATTGTTTGCAGCTACTTAGCAAAGGTGTCGTGGGGTGGGATATACCCGTGACCGACTGATTAGTTTTGATGTGAATAATAGAAATATTAGATATTCTTATTCTATCAAAAATAGCAACGTGTGGTACAGAATTCAAATGAATCCTACAAACATGTGATATGACGAAAGGTATTCCGTGCATTACTTGCACGCATCGGTAATGGAATACAATAAAAACCTGAGTTAACAAAAAAATAACATTTATTAATTATTTTTCTTAAACTATACAAAGCATAATTGACACATGAAAGAGAAGACTAAACAACTAATTCAATACATCAGTCCTAATACATATAAAATGCACAAGTTATCGCTAATAGAAGTAAACGTATGTCCTAAACGCAAAGGCAAAAGCTTACGTGTCACCATGGCGTCTTTGTCTGTTTAGAGGATCTGCCTCAAAACAATATGCTCGGTCCAGCAGGAAGAAGGGATAATTATAAATTTAATTCGTACGAGAACTGCCACGAGATTTGATATTGGTGACGAGAATTGGACATTATATTTTCGTCACCACAAACTTCCGGTTCCAAGGGATATAACTCTGGCCTTGGAACTAATTTATCCCAAAGGGAGATAACTCAAGCCGTATCTACAAAAGAATTATAATTGCTCGGGCACGCTCGCCCTGGGGATGGATGGGCGCCTCCAATTGTTCCAGCTTTGGACCCACTGCAAAATAATTACGCACTATGCAGCGTCTATACGATCCGTAAAAGGGAGTTCCGAGGTTGTTTTTGCTTGCGTTACTGACTAATTGCAGCTGACAAGACAAATTGTCGTGTACTGCTCGAGTGGACAAAGGAGGATAGACACATCAAAAGAAAATTTGTTGGTTCAGTTTAGCTTGTTTGTTTAACGGCATATCAACCTTTTGGAGATTATTTAATGCTGATGTCTATTGGAAATGATTCATAGTGTACAGTTTATTGAATACCAGTTGCTATATTGCCCATAGCTGGAGTGAAATTGTATGTTGATAGACAATACTGTAGTTTATTGCTAGACAAAGGGGGTAAAGACATCTCAAACGAAGATTGTTAGTTTGGTTCGTTTGTTTAACGGCACATCAACTCTTTTGAGATTATTTAATGCCGAAAAACGTACATATTGGAAATGATTCATTGAAGCAGAGCGAGGGGGAAACTCTCTGGTTGTATATATTATTCTATGTCATTCATATCTTTTTCTTTCATTTCCTAATCTGTCTTAATTATTTTAATCGGATAATTTTATCTTTATTTTTCAGTTCGATGCGGCATTATAGATATTTGCAGTCAACGTCGTTGTAACACTGGTAAATATAATAACAAAATATAAAAAAACAGAACCGTGAAAAAAGATAAATCTTTTTAACTCCTACTGTAAGCTCTCTCTATCTCTCTCCATCTCTCTCTGTATATATATATATATATATATATATATATATAGAGAGAGAGAGAGAGAGAGAGAGAGAGAGGGAGGGAGGGAGGGAGAGAGAAAAGAGAGAAAAGAGAGTAGTGCAGTATTAGTGCAGTTCCAACGAGAGAAAAGTATATATGTAAAGGAGTAAGGCTACCAACATTTGTAAAAAAAAAAAATTTTCAACATTTATTTATTATTTTATTATTTTATAATTTTATATGTACAAGATTCAGAACTGACCACACACGCGCGTGCACAACAACCTTCTTGGAGACATGGCAATGAACAGTAATAAATTTCAAAAGAAAATCTAAACACACTAAGAAATTAAGATGACCGATAAAATAAAGGTCAAAATGGCACGTACTTAACAAACACACACGACTTTGACCAAGAGAAGCAGGAAAAATTGAAAATAAAAGATATAAAACTATTAAATACGTACTCACACACCCGCAAATCCATGCATGCGCAAAAATGTCAAACAATAACAAATTTCCTCAAATAAAACAATACTCTTTCAAATCGAAAGACATTTCTTCAAATGGATTTACATATCTGATGAAAGCGGAATATCACTTGAAACGCGTTATATAAAATTATAAAATGATAAAATAACAAAATAATAAATAAATGTTGCAAAAAACATTTTACAAGTGTTGGTAGCCTTACTCCTTTACATATATATATATATATATATATATATATATATATATATATATATATATATATATATATATATATATATATATATATAAACTCGGATTCCGGGGTTCGAGCTCGGCGACCGGTGTGAATGATTCATCTCTACACTGACGATTCCTGTAAGGATGAAACGTATACGTATGCAGATAAAACAAATATTTATAATTAATTATTTGTCGCCCCAAATATAGGACAGGCTCTATAGCTAGTAATATTAACACAGGTGTCATCGTGACTTTAGTGCAATGTTCCTTTCAAAAGTTGAACTCTCTACGTAAGCTGCCTTTAAGTCGGATTAATCTCTCGCTGATTTACCGAGTTATTGGCGACGGCCGTATGGCCAAAGACGTTGGAATTTGAGCTGTAAATATCACTCGGGTTCCGGGGTTCGAGCTTGGCGACTGGTGTGAATGATTCATCTCTACACTGACGATTCCCTTAAGGATGAAACGTATGTAGATAAAAACAAATATTTATAATTAAATATATATATATATATATATATATTGAAAAGCCGGCTTAAGGAACGAAGGAGAGGAATAATAAATTATTATTATTCATTATTTGCCCTTGCTTTGAACTACGAATGATTTTGATTTGCATCAATCTGCGAATCTAATTATTTTTAATCGACTTATCTTATATATATATATATATATATATATATATATATATATATATATATATATATATATATATATATAAACTTGAACTTATAGTCTATTTGTTTGTTTGTTGGTCGTGAAATCCTTAGTTTTGATGATATGCTTCCATAACCATATATGTTCTAACACTACAGTATCTAGAGTATTTAGATGATTATATTTCATTTTGATCAAAGTGAGTACAACATTATTGTCGGCTCTGCGTTCGGATTTCACAGACTAATTTATTCAACATTATTTCAGTTAATGTCACTTTATTAGCACTCCCTCCTACCCAATCAATTTTGAATACATTCTGTGCCCCAGCCCAAAAATTGATTATAATAAAATGTGAAAATAAATGTATAAATGTGATATGGTTATATGAACACCGTTGCTGAATATAATGAGATGAAGAATACTATAGAGAACCAAAACTCAAAATATCATGCAAGAAAAAGCAACATTGTGTTAAATAACACCTGCAATTATATCTACCTACATCGGTAAATAAATGGTTCTTTGACACAATGTTCCGTTTAAGTAGCATGCCGAGTGAAGGTTATATATATATATATATATATATATATATATATATATATATATATATAGTTTTTAAATATATAATGTAAATAATTATATTGGTCACATTCTTGACATACTCCAGTAAACTGTTCCAATAATTAATTACCTCCACCGTAAATAATTGAACCGGTGACATATTATACATACTCTGGTAAATAATTAAACCGGTACCGTTCTTGACATACCCCGGTAAAATGTTCCAATAATAATTACTTCATAGGTAAATACATTTACGAGTATCATTCTTGACATAATTAATTTGACACAATATTTCGTTCAAGTAACATTCCGAGTTAGGATTATATATGTATGTATGGAGAGAGAGAGAGAGAGAGAGAGAGAGAGAGAGAGAGAGAGAGAGAGAGAGAGAGAGATAGATTGTTAGGTTCATTTTATATTCCAGTAACCAAGTTTTTTTTAGTTTTTATTTTCATTTTTTCACATTTCCAAAAAACATAACATTTGTGTGATATATATATATATATATATATATATATATATATATATATATATATATATAAACATAAAGAAAGAGGCAACATGCATTAAAAAAACATGTGTTAGATGCAGATATTTTTATTAAAATCAAAATAAAAAATAAAAACAATATTTTGTTTTCTTCATCTTGACTTTTTTTATCTAATATTTCGCTTGATATAACAAGCCTCGCCAGAGCTTTAGACAAATAAAAGGTATTACCCATTTTTTTTTCTCGTAATAATCCTTCCTGATCTTGTAGAAGTCACGTCCGATGTTGTGTGGACATAACGGTGTAAATGTCTCTTTTAAATTGAACTTAAATCGCGCATGGTCGCTGGTAGGTATAAATTTGGGAAAGTTCATTATTTTAAGCATCTTTAGAATTTTAAACTTAAAGAAAGAGGCAAAATGCCTTCAAAAGACCATGTGTTAGATGCAGATATTTTTATTAAAATCAAAATAAAAAATTAAAACAATAATTTTTTTCTTTTCATCTTGACTTTTTTATCTAATATTTCGTTTGATATAACAAGCCTAGTCAGAGCTTTAGACAAATAAAAGGTATTAACCTTTTTTTCGTAATAATCCTTCCTGATCTTGTAGAAGTCACGTCCGATGTTGTAGAGAGAGAGAGAGAGAAAGAGAGAGAGAGAGAAAGAGAGAGAGAGAGAGTTTTTATCATTTACATGATATTACGCACTTGTATTAATCTATTTTAGGCACATTTAAGGTTGCTATCGATTACTATTATTACCACTTCATCTGCTACTCCTTTATTATATAGACTAACTGACTTCGCCAGCTTGCTATCGCTTCGAAATGTTCTCTACTTAAAAACCTTGAAACGAAACCTTTAAATAAACATTTAATTGCTGTAAACCCGAAACAAACACTTTCACATTTATTCATATAAAATAGATGAACATTAACATTTTAGTAATTTTTATACAAATGTGTTTATCTTTTAAATATGACCGTTAAGAAAACAATAGAAAGATGATAGTGATTGGGAGGAGGAGAGGGGCTTTGTTTTAACTGACAACTTGTTGAAAATCTCATAAGTGAATTTCTTCAAAGAATCTGCTGGAAAGGAACACACTAGTGATGCATAAACACATACGATGCCATTATAACCAAAACGGAAACCCCACCATCATTGGCATTTTTTGATTTCTATTGATTTACTAAACATTTCTCACGAAATAACACAATATTCCTAGGCAGAAGTGTTTGTTATATAAAAATCTAAGCAATAATTGAATTAAAAAACAATAACAAAGTATAGTTAATTAATAAATTATCTTTTACAACGGCAATATGCAAATTAGTTATCTTTACTCCTGAGATCACATATACATATGCAGTATATAAAAGATAGTGTTGCTGTTGTGTAATCTTGAATTAACTTAAATTAAGGTGTTTTGAGCTCACTCTTAGTCCGAGAAATGAGCCCAAGTTTCACATTTAGTCATTTAGATTATAGTGTAAAATATTATATTTTATAAAATCCCAGAACTCAGAAAAGCTGATTTGCAGGAATTGTTTCATTTTCATTTCTGACTCGTGTCTATCACGATTAAATTTGAAATAGCATTTCATATCACTAAACCAACCGATTAAATGACGCAACTTACGGAAATCCTTTCATCTTTATATTTTGCAGGACTCAATCACCATCATCACTAACCTAACCCTGTCTGCAACCTATGTGTTGCGTATATTCAAGTAAATCCGGACAAATGACGGTAAATATTTTTATTTATTTGATAATTTTAAAATGTATTCTTCGTTTCCTCTATTAATCGTGAAATACCTTTCGTTATTCCGTTATTCCTTTGTCCGTTATTCCGTTATTCCGCCAGTCTTTTATTCCCTTAATTTTCTGATTTTTTTTTTTTTTTTACAAATTTAGTTCATTAGTTTATCACGTAATTTTGCATGAAGTTATATAACCATACACACATGAATCTCATTAAACAGATTTTTCAGAAAAACACTGGTATGCCCCCCCCCCTCAAAGAGTTGTTAAAATGGCCCTAAAAGAACAAAAATGACTTTTTGTTGTTGAAAATATTTTTAACATTTGCCCCATTAGCTTTTGCTCAAAATCCACCAAATGTTAAAATTAATAATTATTTACATAAAAAAATAATGCTTACAGAAAAACTCTCGTTTCCCGCAGATGAGAGCTAAAAAATGTCTTCCATATTGGCAAAAATTGCTCTTTTTTTCACAAATATCTAAAAGTAGATGTAACAAATATATTTTGTGGCAGAGTAAAATGTTAACGAAGGTCTAAACCCCTGGAAAAATCGTCTTCATAAAAAACGGAACAAAACTAACAAAATGGTTATCAAACTGCAGCTGAAACACATCTCAAGAACTTGAAGACAAATCATAAATCCGAGCACCAATATCAACTGCAATTCTTTCTCTGATTATCAAATCTTTGCGCAAATCTTTTTCTCGTCTGTTCACTTCCATCCCCGTTTTA
The DNA here is from genome assembly GCA_963556195.1 of Sepiola atlantica. Lineage (NCBI taxonomy): Eukaryota > Metazoa > Mollusca > Cephalopoda > Sepiida > Sepiolidae > Sepiola > Sepiola atlantica. The sequence continues at coordinate 58,717,642 of OY744533.1, read as the reverse complement.
ACTCTGCCACACTTTCGTTATATTTCCTCTTTTTAAACGGCTTCGTTTCCACGCATGCGATCTACTTACGCCTAAAAATAACACAAACACTGAGCATGCGCTTTTGACCTCTTGCACATGATTACTAGACAAGCAAGACATCGCGGGTGATTTTGACCCGGTAAGTGTGAATGTCTACTGTCCTTGTTCTGATCCTATGATAGCACAAATTATAAGGTTATTTTACACTATTACATCTCGGCAAGGAGGCAATCACTTCCTCATCGCCTATCTATCATCACAGTACACTCATTAGTTTTTCCCTAATTGCGACAAAAGTTATGATTAATATTGTTTTACATTATTCAAGTAGTAATGATCGCAAGGGGAAATAACTCTTGCTTATTGTTTTTTTCTTTTGTAATCAATTTTCTTTAATACCCCTTTTTATATAATTTCAGACGAAATCTTACCGAAAAATGACAAGATTGAGAACAGAAGAAAATACATACATAAATAATATTTAAACGCATATTTCTAGTAGAGCGTATTCTACAAATTAGGGTAATTTTATGATTGAAGGGGGAAATGGCAGCATTCAATTCTATGCGGTCAATGGCTATGAATTATTAGTAAGTAGTTATTATTAGCATGTTTAATCTGTTTGCAGAATATGCGCCCTTGGGGCATCTTTAAGTATATATTCTAGTAAGGATTGTTCGGTAGATATGAATAGTTAAAAGTGACCAAAAGTTGCTGGTGGATGGGAGTTTTTCTATGCTGCCATTTTTAACTATATATACGTTTGGTTAACAGCGAATTGTTCAGCGATTCATGGAAACTTTGAATAAATCTTATTTATTAAACTTTGCTAACTAAGTGTTGCAATATATATATATATATATATATATATATATATATATATATATATATATATATATATATATATATATACACATTAGTCAAATCATAGCACATATTTATGTTAAGGTTATAATTAAAAATAAAACGATTTGGGGACGAGTGAAACTTAAAATGGTTTTCTCTATTTAGTAAAGTTTATTTCTTATGTACTTACTGTTAAATATTATTCCTTATGTACTTACTGTTAAATATTATTTTAAATAAATGCATGCAAACTTGATTCTGTACGTGTTGTTTTTTGTCCATATTTTTGTTTGTTTTGTTTTTGACGAGATTCGTGTTGTATTATTGATTTGTTTGTCTATTGAAGTAGAAATATATCTGGTATTTAAATTCACACGTTAGTCGAATTTGGCAATACTATTGACTTTTTCTCTCGAAATGTCTTCAGAAGGTAAAAACGAAAAGCCACTAATACAGTTGTGAAAGGTATTAACCCACAATTTCAACCCCGCTATGGGTGAAAATAGCAACTTATATTCAACTAATTAACCGTTGATAATAGTTATTGGTTTTCGACATTTAATGACCCTCAAAAAGGTCGATATGCCGTAACACCCATTAAAAGCGAAGATTCGCCCTACCAGAATGTGCTAAATACTACTCAGTAGTAATTATTTTAAGGTTAAGCGACGATATAATTCGCTAAATGAAACGCTTTATAAGGTGTGATTGACGCGTGATCGTCTGCGAGGGCAGCTGATTGGTTATCTTGGTCATGTGACACATAAAAATGTTTTAAGTAGATTCCAGCTAGTGATAAAACTTTAGCGAAAAATATGTAACGTAAGATCAAAGTAGATATGGGTGTGTAAAATACGTACAATTTATATCTGTATTTTTGACGTAGTTATAGCGACCGAGTATTTGAGTTTCCTTATAAGACACGCGTAGGAATTTTTTTGTTTTGTGTGTTACATACGCAGATCGGAATGAGACATGAAATGGAAAAATAATGATAAAAAGCGTAGTGTGTTGGAGTTAGAGAATTTGTCAAATGCAATTACGTTTGTGGGGATACTTTTGCATGACGTAAATCAACCAACAATCGTCAATGATAAACACTGGTAATCAAATAATTATGAAAAGTAGATCAAGGAGAGAGAGAGAGAGAGAGAGAGAGAGAGGGGGGGGCGGGAGAGATTGTTAAAGTATTATTTTTCTATTTTAAAAGATTGGATTTATCGCGTTATGCATTCGAACTCTTATATATATATATGTATATATATATATATATATATATATATGTATATATATATATATATATGTATATATATATGTATATGTGTATATATATATGTGTATATATATATGTGTATATATATATGTGTATATATATGTGTATATATATATATATGTGTATATATATATGTGTATATATATATGTGTATATATATGTGTATATATATATATATGTGTATATATATATGTGTATATATATGTATATATATACATATATATATACATATATATATATACATATACATATATATATATACATATACATATATACATATACATATATGTATATATACATATATGTATATATACATATATATATACATATACATATATATATACATATATATATATACATATATATATATATATATATATATATATATATATACATACATATATATATATATATATATATATATATATATACATACATATATATATATATATATATATATATATATATATATATATATACACACATATACACATATATATACAGGATTTTCCGTTTTTCAATTTGTTAATTAATTTTTCGACTGGGTTTCCGGTGGTAATTGGTGTAGTATGGCCCCGAGAACCAGACCAATGCAATTGTTAACCAGAATCGAGTAGATACGTCCCGCAGCCACAAGAAAAATAGACGTAAGACCTGCCTCTAATTCACCACGACCTATAGCAAAAATGTACTAACTACTATCTATTAAGCTTTCTGTGAAATTTAGTTTCCCTACATAGATATAACAGTCTATTTAATAGGAACACTATTAGAACATCCTACTCCACGGTGCCAAACTTAGTCCAACAAATAATAGGCTCAAATGTCGCGAAAATCAAAAACGCCCAGGAACTTAACTGCCCCTATAATCAAGACCCTGCGTGCAACTGCAATGATCCAAACTTGTGTATGTTGAATGGTTCATGCAAACATTAGAGCGTCATCTATAAATGCACAGCCACGCAGGGGACTCCTCTGCATATTTACAAGACTAGCACTGAGACAGCTGATGGAGATATTGGTTCTGATGAAGGCACCTTCCAAGCTAATGTCCCAACGCTTAATCCTATATTACCCCTTCAAAGGAAGCAGTATACCTAGAATCTACGGAAGGGCCCTTCAAGAATAGAATCTCTAGACACACATGCACATTTAGAATTATAGCTCATAAGAATCGTACAGTCCTAGCATCCCATATTTGGTCTCTTAAGGATACAAACACCCCTATATCCTAAGGTGGCAGATAATTAAGAAGGTAAGGTCCTATAAACCTATGGACAGATTCTACAATCTATGTAGAGCGGAAGCCCTGGCCATCATTAAATACAACGGTTCGTTGTTTTTTTGCTCACTACTACTTCGATTGGCTCACTTCATAAGTGATTAAGATGCGAATAATTAAAATTATGTACGTATAAAATAAATAAAAACAACGAACGCTGCAATCATCAATAAAAATAATTTAATTAAAATAAATTAACTATTTAAGTGATAAAATCCTACATATTTCTAAACATGGTGTCTTGGTCCGATGGTAAAACGCTGTACTATAGACATCAATATCGAAGGTTCGATCCTTGTCTAAGTTAGCCATGCTAATAACGGATGTGAGCCAGAAACACCTGTCCATGGAGTACTTTTATGTACGTATAAAATAAATTTTAAATATATATATATATATTTCTCGTAAACGACGAAACATGTGTCCGTGGATAATTTTTTTTTTAATATATGCTGCTCCCTATCTGGAGTCATCACATTAGTGAAGGGAAAAGTATTCCAAACTAGCATTAAGGTAAAAATGCCTTTTCGTATAAATAATTGAATTCGTTCAAAAGTATCACAAACAAAAATAAACAAATAAATGACATCTATAAAAACGCGGTACATTCTATCACTAGCGTGAGTTTGCTTCAGGCTTCAAACTGTGGGGTCCTGGTTTCGAATCTGGCTCGGTTCAGCCTCGCTGATGAGTCGTAAACGATGAAACGCGTGTCTGTGGATAATTACATTTTTAAAATGTATGTGTCGCTCTCCACCTGGGGGCATTATATTAGTTTAGGGAAAATTATTCCTAACTAGCATTAAGGTCAAAATTATTTTTCGTATAAATAATTGAATTGAAGATAAACAAATAAATGGCACACACACACACACACACATACACATATATATATATATATATATATATATATATATATATATATATATATATATATATATATATATATATATATATATATATATATATATGCTACTAGAATACATGTCCTAATACGGATAAAATTAATTCCCTGAGGTATCTGATCTTTCACGAAAAACTTCAATCCCCTTTTACTCCCTTTGCATGAAACTTAATTAAAATAAATATAGCCCACATTACGACCCTTTATGCCAAACAGCTGTGTTAGAAATTCATAATGATCGATTAATTATTTAAGGGGAGAATCTTGTACATACAAATATATAAACATATACACATAGAGATTTTTATGTATAGGATTCACTCCTAAACTAATCAACCAATCATCATGATTATGAAATATAAATTCTAGGCAACATTATGAACTATATATATATATATGTATGTATATATATATATATATATATATAAGTACATGTATTATGTTTGTTTCTATAGATGTTAGTCTATTGAAACTCCAGTGTTAATAAAAATGTATACTATATATATATATATATATATATATATATATATATATATATATATATATATATATATAGAGAGAGAGAGAGAGAGAGAGAGAGAGAGAATGCTAGTTTGCTTGAAGCATTGCTGGGAGTAGTAGTAGTAGTAGTATGTTTTTTAAAAGGCTGTGGGCAGTGCAAATTCCGGGTAAGATGTTAGCTGGAAGGAACAAAATTAATAAATCGAATTCGAAAGTTGACTTACTATTTATTTTTTTCTTAAAATCTTACATAACAGCAAGTGCGGTGTTAACTGTTTGTGTGATGTCCGGATGATTATAAAAATCATTTATTTAATATTTCGAGAAAAGAAACTTCCCTTTGTCAAAAATAATAAACACCATAGGAAAACTCCGTCTGTGCAGAGAATCTGCCAAAATGGATGCTAGAAGACAGAAGACAGCGTAGGGCAAACCAGTCCCGCAGAGAATAGAAATTAATAAGTTTTAAAGTTATGTTATGTATATAAAAGTGGTGTTTAAAAATATGTGTGTAATATTGGATAAATGATAGGTATTGTATGGTGATCGATTAACTGTTAGTTTTAATAATATATCTTTTTTTTATTTAGTTATATTTTAATTATTTACTTTTTATTTTTAAGTGTTTTATTTTCGTATTTTTTTTCTCCGTATTTTAAGAATTTTTTTAATATAAAGTAAAGTATTTAATCTATCATTTTAAATATTCTAGATTTTATTAAACTTACTGATTATCATATATTCAATAAGTATTATTAATTGTGAGTTTCATCAAATTAGTTTATCGAATTAATGTAATATGTTATTTACTATAAGATTAAATTCGGTTGTGAAGACGATGTAGGGGGAATAACTCTGTTTGTATTTGGGTCATTAAAGCGAATTAATTTATAGATTCGGTCGGTAGAATTTTGTGTATTAAGTCATATATATATATATATATATATATATATATATATATATATACATATATATATATATGTATACATATATATATATACATATATATATATATGTATACATATATATATATACATATATATACATATATATACATAGATATATACATATATATATACATCTATATATACATATATATATACATCTATATATACATATATATATACATATATATATACATATATATATACATATATACATATATATATACATATATACATTTATATACATATATACATACATACATATACATGTGTATATATATGCGTTATTGCTTGTTTATTTATTTATTTATATATTCTTTATTTTTAATATTTTTTTTATATTTCTTTATTTAGTGTTTTTTAATTTTTATTTCTTATGTCTATAAATTAATTCGCATTAATGACCCAAATACAAACATAGTTATTCCCCCTACATCGTCTTCACAGCCGAATTTAATCCTATTCTAAATAACATATTACATTAATTCGATAAACTAATTTGATGAAACTCACAATTAATAATACTTCTTGAATATATGATAATCAATGTGAGAAGTTTACTGGCGCGGTATAGAGAGCCCATCTTCTTTGCAGCAGCCCTGGCAATGTTTACGATGTATTTATTCCAATTCATGCTATCTGTGAAAGGTAGGCCGAGGAGTTTGAATGATGAACTCTCAGGTAGGGTGTTATTTGACAATCGATGGTTGAATAGGTTTCTTGTAGTTATTGAAGGAAAGTAGCTTTGTCTTTGCGGCATTAAAAGTTACCATCCATTTTTTACCCCATTCCACTACAGACTGGAGGTCATTTTCTAAGGATTTAACCATTGCCTCAGATATATGCATGTGATTTTGCCCACATGACGAGAGTAGAGCGTGGTGTCGTCAGCAAATATTCCTATCTCAGTCGCAATGGCATCAGGAAGGTAATTCATGAAAATCAGGAACAGTAGAGGTCCAAGAATAGATCCCATTTATGCCATATTGCTTAGAAGAACGGCCATCGAGTACAACCTGGATCTTTCGTTTTGTTAGGAAGGATTTAATTATATCAAATATTTGTCCAGTAATACTATATGAGTGCAGTTTTATGAGAATCCCTTCATGCCAGACCTTGTCAACTTGCTGTTATGTAAGAAAAAATAAATAGTGAGTCACATTTGGAATTCGATTTATTATTTTTGTTCCTTCCAGCTTGCATCTTACCCGGAATTTGCATTGCCCACATCCTTTTAAAAACATACTACTATATATAAACACACACACACACACACACACACACATATATATATATATATATATATATATAGAGAGAGAGAGAGAGAGAGAGAGAGAGAGAGAGAGAGAGAAAGAAAGAAAGAAAGAAAGAAAGAGACAAAATGCCTTCAAAGAACCATGTGTTAGATGCAGATATTTTTTTTTCCTTTTGACTTTTTTATCTAATATTTCGCTTGATATAAAAAGCCTCGACAGAGCTTTAGACAAAAAAAAGGTATTAACCTTTTGTTTTCGTAATAATCCTTCCTGGTCTTCTAGAAGTGACGTCCGATGTTATGTAGACTAACGGTGCAAATGTCTCTTTTAAATTGAACTTAAATCGCGCATGGTCGCTGTTAGGTATAAATTTAGGAAAGTTCATTTTTAAGCATCTTTAGAATTTTAAACATAAAGAAAGAGGCAAAATGCCTTCAAAGAACCATGTGTTAGATGCAGATATTTTTTTAATTAAATTTAAAATTAAAGAAAAAAACATTTTCATCTTGACTTACGTATTTTGACAGTCATTCTTTTCTGAACTAACCAGGGATCTTACTGCTGTCGTGGGACTTTTACTAAAGTGTGATTCAGCTGATTACCTTTTATCCAGACTGCTGATATTTTTGAAAGACAAATTATGCATGCTGTTATAGGCACGTGGTGAAAATCTGGCCTAATGGCAGAATTTAACTGTTCTATTGCTCGTGAAATTAGATCAAGGCTTTTAAATACATCTTTATATATATACATATATATATATATATATATATATATACATATATATACATATATATATACATATATATACATATACATACATATATATATACATATATATATAATATATATATAATATATATATACATATATACATATATATATACATATATATATAATATATATATAATATATATATACATATATACATATATATATACATATATATAATATATATATTATATATATATACATATATACATATATATAATATACATATATACATATATATATAATATATATAATAAATATAATATACATATATACATATATATAATATATATAATAAATATATATATATACATATATACACATATATATATATACACATATATATACATATATATACATATATACATATATATAATATATATATAATAAATATATATATATACATATATATACATATACACATATATATATACATATATATATACATATATATAATATATATATAATAAATATATATATACATATATATACATATATATAATATATATGTAATAAATATATATATACATATATATAATATATATATAATAAATATATATATACATATATATACATATATATAATATATATGTAATAAATATATATATACATATATATATATGTAATAAATATATATATACATATATATATATGTAATAAATATATATATACATATATATATATATACATATATATATATATATATATGTATATATATATATATATATATATATATATATATATATATGAGAAAGAGAGAGATAGAATATAAAAATTGACATCTCTGTCTAAGTTAGCCATGCTGATGACGGCTGTGAGCCAGAAACACTTGTCCATGGATTACTTTTATGTACGTATAAAATAAATATATATATATATATATATATATATATATATATATATATATATATATATATATATTATGAGAGAGAGAGAGATAGAATATAAAAATTGACATCTCTTTTTTATCAGATAGTTATGCAAAGAATAATAAAAGATATTATGTTTGTTATTATAATATTGTTGTGGACTCTGTCGTGGTGACATCTAAGGTTTGATGGGGACACCGCTATCTGACTGGAGTATTGGCAAAATGTTGATGACTTTCCTTTCTAATTTTTGCTAATGAAGACTTGATATAAAAAGAATTATCCCAGAAACCTACGTACATTAATACTTTGTTGCTGTTAAATTTTTACAAATTATATACTTAATGATGAATATGTCATAATTTTGTATCTTTCTAAGTTCACATATAATAGCTTTGGTTGACTCAATGTCCTAACCATCGAGCTGATTCAATACCTGCAGTATTTATTAGCATCTGGTGGACGTGATAGACTTCACCTTTTATCTATGTATGTTTTCTTTGTCTAGTTAGAATACTATCTATGTCTAAGCATTTGACTTTATCTATCTATATATATATATAATTACGTTTTATAGAAGAAAAAAGTGCTCAATTACTTGTGCAAGTGCATATATTTTTTATTGTTTGAATTAACATTATACATTAATATGATCTTCCATTGATACTTTCGGTCTCATTTCGAAATATCATAGATCTGAGCTACTTGTTGAAATAGAAAATATAGCATTAATAGTAAATAATAAATTCATAACAAATAAAGCGGATGCCATGACCGGAAATTGAAACCAAAATCTTGAAATCTTTATTCTTAGGTTCTACCAACTGACCTATTTAGACTTTCTTATAAATAGAGCTTAAGGCATTACCTTAACAAAATAATTATAGCGTAACGTCATAGATTTATAATATACGTCATGTTTCAAAACATGAATTAAAACATAAACGATAATATAAAAATACATATATGAATTGGTAAACATTATCAATAACATTGGAAATTATTTTAGTAGTCCAGAACAATTTATTTTGCTTTAATTACGTATTAGCGTTTAAAAAAAAAACAATTTAATATTTAATATATATTATAATTCTGGCCCATAATTTTAGTTTAATAAATAAAAACTGTTGAAAATCTTAATAGACTCTTAATGTTAAACAGCTTTAAATCTTATCCTATCAACCAATAATATTCGTCTTTTATAGAAACGTAAGGACACAGCATTCACTGATGATACTTGTATGTAAACAAACACTTTAGTGTTTGTTTAGATACAAGTATCATCAGTGAATGCTGTTAGTAAAACCTAAAAAAAGAGGCTAAGGAAACATTGGATTTCTTTCTTTTACTTATGTATAATCCAAACAAGGCATATTGCCACTGTGACGTACTGTGAATTAGGGCCAGATTTATAGGGGCCATCCTAAGTGAGGAATTATGCAGCAATATGCTTTTTCACATTACATCTAAATGTATGCATGTTGGTAGGGTCGGGGAAACGAGAGGCAGGGAGGGAATTCCGAAGGAAAACGGTTCGAAGAAAAGAAGTTATTGGAGTAGAAAGTTTTCCGGTATCTGAGGACCTTTACAGTCAATGGGATGGGATTTTTCTGCTTGTCGGGTTTGTCGAGAGTATTTACGGTAAGGGGATACAATTGCAGTAAGTTCCGTTCAAGTACTTGAAAACAAGCACAAGGATGCAACATTGCGGCGATAGGACAAGAGCTGGAGCTTGGTAGACTGTGTTGGGCCTATTAGTCTGTTTTGCCCACTGTCCAAGACTAAGGAATGATGCACCAGCAACAATACTTCATACATGGGTGAATGGTGGCTCTATAGAAATATAGGATACTGGCAGGTGTGAGAAGTGTCCTTGCCGGTAGAGGCAGTATTTTCTATGTATTTATTCTAATTAATGTTACCTTTGAATGTTAGGCTGAGGAGTTTGAACGTTGAACTCTCAGACAGGATGCTATCATCCATGGTAATCGATGGTTGAAAAGGTTTCTTATAATTATTAAACGAAAGGAGTTTCGTCTTGGTAGCATTAAATGTAACCATCCATTTTTGACCCCATTTTACTGCAGACTGGAGATCATTTTCTAACGATTCAGCCATTGCCTTGGATATGTGCTTGTTCGATTTGCCCGCGTGTTGAGAATAGAGATAGCATCAGGGAGATCGTTTATGAAAATCAGCAATAATAAAGGTCTAAGTATCGACCCCTGTTATTTGGATGTACGTCATTTCACGGCGCATCGTTGTGGTTAAAAAATAGACAAAGCAAATGGACTGAACAATAGAATCAAATCAAATTAACGCATATTTTATATTTCGTCGTGATTATCAAAAGACTTCATCAAAAATCAGTGAAACATGTTATTTACAAATGTTTACAAAAATTGGCGGGCATGAAAGACAAGAAAACTGAGAGAAAAACTATGTAATGTGGGGAACTCATGCTATTTTCAAACTTAGAATATGACGCTGGAAGAAAACAGAAATCAAAAAAGAGAAGGAAAAGAAGACAGAAGAAAGAGTAAGAAAAAGAAAACAAGAAAACACGGGGAGGGGGCGTTATGGATTTGCCGGAATGATGTTGATGTCTGCTATTCATTCATTTATTTCGTATGAATCAGATGATGTTGATGTCTGCTATTCATTCATGTATTTCGTATGAATCAGATGATGTTGATGTCTGCTATTCATTCATTTATTTCGTATGAATCCGATGATTCTATTGCTGGCATCAGTTTTCCCGATATCTTTCTAGTTGTAATTATTTTAAGAAAGACATCGGGTACTTACAGGAGGAACCCATGAAGGTTGCCAATATCCTAAATGAAAGTGTTTCTGAGGAACGAACTGAATTCGAACTCACACCCAGGTTGTTAGTCCATGTTGTTAACCACTTGTTGTCGCTCCACCTGATCGGTGGTTATGTTGTTAACCACTTAGCCACCGACAAGGTGAGGAATGGAACAGAGAAAGGGCAAGTTCACTATTTATTAGTTGAGAAGATGACCGGAAATATCAAACAATGACAGGAGCGTAAAGAAAAAGAAAATGTATCGCAATATTTCCGTAGAGAAATATTGATGAAAGCAAAACGATGAGGTTAAATAAAAAGGTGAAATTATGGATGGATGGAATGAGCCAAATAGATTTTTGAAAAAAGAAGTGTGAATTATCTGCTTTAAATAAAATGTTAAACAATATCAGTAACGTCTCCTTTTTATCCGAATTATCGATTTTATTTTCAGTTTCATTGTTAATGTTTACACTTATGTGCATCCGTAGTGCATTAAATCAAAACATGACTTGTAAAAAAAATATAAAAAGTTGTTAGGCTTTCTTTAGTTCATGTTCCCATTTACTTGCCTCTTCCCCTAGGGCAGAGTTAGACACAAGGTCGCTTTTAATGGGGGGGGGGGAGAAATGCAGCTCCGTCAAAAAGAGGTAACTCTGGATTTGGACAAAAGTTTAAATTCCCCCAGTCTAGAAGAATTTCTCTTTCACTGACAGAGGACAGAAAAAAAAATGAAGTGTAGTAGCGGAACGGGTACTACACTTTGCTCCTATCCAAAATGCCAAGGAATGTTAGTACATGGTGTTTAATGCTGACAAAATAAGGGGGATAACTTATCTCAATGTTATGCTCGTATTTTGTAACCGTTACAAACGTTTTTCGATTAATAAAAAAAAGACAATGATTGTCAAACTTTTTATTTACAAAAAAACAAACTAGATTGGGCCCCCGCCCCCAATCTAGTTTTGTTTTTTCAAAAATTGATTTTAACAAAAAATAAGAAACAATGAAACAGCAACAAAACTTTTTTTAAATTTGATTTTATAGTACCAGAGCGGTAAAAGAAATGCTTTTCTTAATGAATTTAAATGTTAAAATGAATTAAAACGTAATTAGAGATGTAATTTTTTTTTTATTGATTATACTTACGCCAATATATTCCAAATGAAAATAAAATTGAACGTTAAATAATTTATTTTAATTGTTTTATAAGTGGTTTTAACTGAAAAAAGTTTGAAACATTGCCAGTCCCTAT